>ML995833.1:0-276810 GCA_010093825.1 Teratosphaeria nubilosa
CTAAACACCTTAGTATGTATATAGTTAACCCTAAGAGGTTAGCGTAGGTAGTATTCTTTAGATAAGTATGCAAAGAGGTAGAAGTACTAATTAGTTCTAATAAACAACAAGAGTTTAATAATAGTCGATTCTAATTAGTTAATTGCTAACATAAGTTAAATATAGTCTGAATAGAGTCTGTCCTATGTTCCTATATATAGTTCTAAGCTGCACTATAATTAGTCTGATTAGCGTGCTTAGTAATTAGTTTGCTTAGTACTAATTAGTGATTAGTTTGCTTAGTACTAATTAGTAATTAGTATGCAGAGTAATTAGTCTTAGCACGTGACTCTCGCTAGGTCTTTACTAGGGTTCCCTCCTTAGTGTGTCTAATTATAGTGTTAGAGTCTTAATTTTTAACACTAGATTAGATGCATCTATTTTAATCTGTATTAGCTTGTTTATATTAAATATAGTAAGTATTAAGCATTCTGCTATAGTATCTTTAAACTTCTAAAAGGCTTCTTAATATTAGTTTTTCTATCTAAACGTAGTGTCTTTCTTTATAAGGTTTGTAAGTACTATTAAGATTATTAAATAATTCTTAATAAAATTCTAGTTATATTTTATAAGCTCTAAGAATACCTAAATATTCTTAACGCATTTTGGTTTTAGCTATTTCTATACTACTTTAATATTATTAGAGTTAATACTTAATTCTTCTATACTTGTAATAAACTCTAGAAACTTAACTTTCTTCTTATAGAATTTGCATTTTTCTAGCTTAACGCATAAGTTCTATTCTTATATTTTTCTAAACACTTTTTGTATATGCTTAATATATTATTATAGCGTTCTATTAGTATAAACTAGAATGTTATTAAGATACGCTACTATAAAGCTATTAAGATACTCTTATAGAGTATTATTTAATATGTCTTAAAAACCTAGCTAGTATATTTGTTAATCTAAATAGCATAACTAGAAACTTATAGAGTCTATATTATAAACTAAATGCTATTTTCTATTCTTTGCCTATAGCTATTTATATAAGATAATAGCTATTTTAAAGATCTAGCATAGTAAACTATTTAGCTTCTAAAAGTTTGTCTTAAAGTTCTCTAATGTTAGATAGAGAGTATTAGTTCTTAATTATAATGTTATTAAGTTTCTAATAATTCTATATATATTATAGTTCCTTATTCTTCTTTAGAACAAACATTATTAGTAATACTACTAAGGATTCTAATTTCTAGATATATTCTTTTGCTTTGTTTTCTTTTATCTATTCTTGTTTAGCTTCTAGTTCTTTGCCTAACTTAGTATAGAGTAGTCTAAATAGTAGTAATTTTCTAGGCTAAAGTTAGATTTTATAGTCCTACGCCTAATATTTAGTAAGGCTACTAATTCTATTTCTTCTTTAAAGAGAGGCGCAAACCTCTTATACTCTTCTAGGATTCTAGGTGCTATAATTTTACTATATACTATAATATCTTTAAAATCTAGTAGACTCTCTCTAGTATCTATCTAGTTTGCGCTTTATTATTAAAGTCTACTATTTGCTAAGAAACATATATTGTATAGTTTCTTCTGCTTATCTGCTATTATCTGCTACTAATATATAGGTCTTATAATATGTTTGCATATATATTAATTGAATGTAAGTACTTCTATTCTCTAGTTAATAACTAGATTATATTTTCTTAACTAAGAGTTGCTAAGTATAATGTTATGCCTAGCTATTAGTATTATATCTAAGGTAATATCCTTATAATGCTCTTAAATAATATATAATAGAGGTACTATCTCTCTATCTATATTAGGTAAGCATAATCTATTTACTATAATTACCTTATATCTATCTAGTTTCTAGAGTATTATAATTGCGTTCCTTTAAACATAGTCTTTTAATATAAAGCTACTACTAGCTCTACTATTAATTATTACTATTATAGGTGTTCTATTTATAATACTTTTAGTTCTAAAGACTCCTATCTTTCTAAGATCTGTATTATTACTAGAATTGTTCTCTTAAGCCTTATATATATTATTATACTTGTGTTAACTACTTATATTAACTTAGTTAACTTGTTTTCTAAATTAAATAATAAAGTATTACTATACTATGCTTAGGTTACTAACCTATAGATTTTTATAGGTTGTTATTATTATTTAAGCTCTCTCTACTATTCTTGCATAAGGAGCTAGTTTTCCTAGTACTTAAGCATCTTTCTTTTTACTTAGTTCCTAATCTAGCTTTAGTAGTAAGTTACTTCTTGCTTTGCCTTATAGTTCCTAGTTAGAACTTCCTATTATTCTATATATTTAAGAACCTAAATAGCTTATATTATCTAAAACTACGCTTATAGTACTTAGATCTAGTCTCTTATTTCTTTTATAAAATATAGGCCTTCTAGAGTAATATAACTTCTATTCTCTTAGAAGTAACTTCTAATTAGTAGCATATCTTAAACATATTATCTAAAGCTTACTTTCTCTTTATCTACTAATTAATGCTTCTAGAATATTCTTTAAAGCTACTTAATTAAGAGGTTAAATTACTCTAGATACAAATAGCGCTTTTGTTCTTATGTTAGAAATATCTCTTTATATTGCCTAGCAATTATAATAAACATATCTATAGCTTCTATATAGCCTAATATTATAAACTTAACTAGTTTGTTTTTGTTTATATTATTATTGCTTTCTTATTTCTTATTAGACATATTGTCTTCTTTACTATCTCTAGCTTCTATTATACTATTATTCTATTTCTTAGTAATATTAACTTCTTCTATATATTATTAGTTCTATTTTAGGTCTTTTCTAGTACTATATACTAGCTCTATAATATACTCCTCTTATAACTCTCCTTTAAGGTAGAGACTTTCCTAGTTTTTTATAAGTCTATTAGCTATCTCTGCGACTTTAATAGATATATTATAGATTTGCAAAAGTATATTAACTACGTTATTAACATCTCTTATAACTTTATTTATTAGATCTTATATTTTTGTTTCTAGTTGCTATAAACATAGATCTACTCTAGTGCTCTAGATAGTAGTAACTACTATACTTATCTTTTTTTTATTAAGGTGTTTTAGGCAGTTATTATTATAGCATCTTAACTAATCTTCTATTTTATATAGTTCTAATATTCTGCTCTATATTATAGATAGTTATATAGGTTCTTAATCTATTCTTAGATTTAAGTTATAGTATAAAGGCTTATTTATTCTTTCTTCTTTATACTCTTTGCTTATATTATTATAGGCTACTTCTATTATAAGCTCCTACTCTAGTATATTCTCTAGATTGTTAGAGATATTATCTACGCCTTCTATAGATCTAAATTCATATTCTAAAGTTATAGGTATTATCTAGCTAAAAGTTATATCTAGCTACTAGATAGCTCTACTTACTAGTTTCTTCTACTCTATAGTAGAGTCCTTAGTCTAGTTGTCTCTTATATAGTATTTGTTAAGCTAAATCTTATAACTACTTATAGGCGAATCTTACTTCTCTAGTTCTCTATTATATTCTTCCTAAGACCTTTTATAGTTAGAGGTTCTAAAAATTGCATTAAATTCCTAAATTTGCTCTATTAAATTAAACTATTATTAGGGTACTTTGTTCTTTAACTTATAGTTCTATGCTATATATTCTATCTTTAAATATATATAGCATCTTATTCTAGTCTTCTTGCCTTAGGATCTTCTATTATTAAGTCGCTATATGTTATTTGCTTCCTAGTTTATAGTATTATAGTTGTTAACTTAATTGTATTTTCTTCTAGTCTAGCTAGTAGATATAAAGCTATATCTTCTATCTCCTTATTTGTAGCGTCTTTCTATTATACGCTTATATAACATATTATTAATCTAGATTATGCTCTTAATTATCTAATCTAGGCTATTATTTGTTGCTCTATTACGCATAAGATTATCTTTAATATTATTCTTTAAGCCTTATTAGAATATAACTATTAGGGCATTATTATTCTACTCTATAACTTAAGCATATTACTTAAACTTAGCTATATAATTAGAAGCTAATAACTTCTAGCTTATATATTAGATAACTCTAGTTAGAACTTCCTTATTATTATAGATTCTATAGATCTTCTAAATCTCTGTCCTAAAGATATTAAAGTTTCTAAAAAGTTCTTTATAATTAGTACTATCTCTAAGATACTTTAAAAGATAGAGTTTAATTTATTTCTAAGCGTTACTACATATATAGATAGTAGCGAACAAGGTTTTGTTCTACGTAATATTATTAAACAAGAAGTACAACTATATTTAGTTAAGCTAGTTCTTAAGCTTAACTTAATCTCTATAATAGAAGTCTAGTTTAGTAACCTTTATAGTAGAGTCTTCTTCTATAGTCCTTACTTATACTAATCCTCTAGCTTCGCTTAGAGCTAGAGTTCCTAAAGCGTTCCTTAATATAGAACTTATACTTAAGAGTATTTAAAGTATTAATAACTAACTAGTAGATTATATGTACCTTAGTATATATAATCTAAGTAAGTAAGCGTTAGTAGCTTCTTTAGATAAGTATGCATTAAGAAAGAAGTGCTAGGTATTTCTAATAAATAATAAGAGTTTAATAATAGTTAATTCTAATTAGTTAATTACTAACATAAGTTAAATATAGTCTAAATAAGTTTATTCTATATTTCTATATACTCTTAGATATTATTCTCTCTAAGTTCTACTCTGCTATACTCTCTTTTGCTTATTTATTCTCTTAGCCTTACTAGATTCGTAATACTATACTTTCTATAATATCTTAATAATCTTAACTAGGAGGTCTTAGAAAGACTAGATCTTATATATAATAGAGTACTTTATAAACATATATACTAACTTCTACTAATAGGCATAACTTATAAAATAATCGCTAGAAACTAGAAGTTACTAGATAGACTTATTTAATCTTCTTTTGCTCTAGTAGACTATCTACTACTTAATATATACTAGTATAAAGCTAGGCTAGGTATTTGTCTATAGCCTAGATACTAGTTTCGCTTTATCTAGTAGATTAATAAATATAGCGTCTAGAAATAGTACTAGATTATACTAGCTATAATATAACTCTGCCTTAGCGCGCTTTATTTTATAAAACTACTATAAAGACATCTTAAACTTACTAAGGTACTATAAGAATAGTAACTAATAGTATCTACTATTAATTATTAACTTCTAGCTAGCTAGATAAAAGCTACGCTAAATAGTATCTAACTTGCTTTATAAATATATATATCTAATATTATCTTACTACTCTAGAACTACTTAACTATCTAGTAGCAATTATATAGCTAGCCTAATAAACTCTATATCTCTAGAGTAACGTCTAGCTACAACTTAGTAATAATATTAGATTGTATCTTAGAGATAACTTTAGGCTATATCTTAAAAAAAGCTTTAGACTATATCTTAGGCAATTTAAGATAAACGTCCTTAACTAGCTTATCTAGCTATAATATATTTAATGTATTCTCTAGGCCTATATCTAGTACTAATAGATTATTATCTAGACTACTAATAATCGCATTAATCTATATATCTATAATATTATCTAGTATAAGCTTCTTAGAGTAAAGTAACTATTAAGTCTTAAGCAGAATATATTATAATTATCTAGTCTTAAAAATAGCTATTTTCTATTTTAGCTTAGTCTTAGTAGTATATATAGTAGTAATAATAGCGCCTATATTCTTATGTTCTTAGCTATTATAGTTAAAGGCATAGTATAGAAGAAATATATAGATACTAATATAATAACTAGAACTCTAACTACTATAATTAGCTTGCTACTAGACGTTACTAAGATTATAACTAATAGAGAATCTCTATAAGACTATCTACTTAATATCTAGTATATCTACTTCTATATCTAATAAGATAGTAGCTATAATAACGTAGTTCTTAAAGTCTAGTATTACGAACTAAGTTAGGCTAAGAGGAGACTTCTTAGCGCTCTATACTAAGTACTATAGAGTAGTTAGGCGCTCTATAATACTCTATATAGAGTACTACAGATTACTTAAGCGCTCTACTATAGCTAAGACAGAGTAGAATAACACCTAAAGGTATATAGGAACTTAGAATAGACTCTATCTATACTATATTTAACTTATATTAACAATTAACTAATTAGAATCGACTATTATTAAACTCTTATTATTTATTAGAACTACTTAGCACTTCTCTCTTATTACTACTTATCTAAAGAAGCTACTAACGCTTATCTATTTAGGCTATTATATATAAAGGTACGTATACTCTACTAGTTAGTTATTAATATCTAGCTTTAGAAACTTCTTATACTAGTATTACTAGTTATACTTAGATACATAAGATATAAATATATCTATAATCTTATTAGCATATAAATAACTAGTAGTATTATAGACTAAATACTCTTCTATATATCTAGTACTAAGAATAAGCAGAAAGTACCGCAGATGCTATATAGTATTAGTAATACTATTATAGCTATCTATAAATATAATAGTCTTTAGTATTTTCTCTAGACATATAATATAGCTATTTAAATCGCTAGTAATACTCTAGCTAATTATCTAATATAGCATATTAAAGAATTATAGCCTCTTCTAAAGTATTAGTTGTATATATATAGAAATATTAGAATAGTTAATAGTAGTCTATACTACTATTAACTAGTAGAGACCTAGGCTAAGTCCTTAGAAGCTAGAACTATTAAGGACTATTTGCTTTATCTTCTTATCTAGTATAATAGAGTAGCTAAACTATATAACTATTATAATTGCCTTGCGTTAGTCTTAGACCTTTAGGGTATATTCTTTAGCATAATGTTATATTCGTAGTCTTAAGGCTTAGAGACTTCTTGTCTAGAGTATAATAAGATTAATTAACTAAGTTAAGTATAAGGCTCCTAAACTACTATAAAAGAGCTATGTCTATATATAGAGAGAATTCTATCTCTTTATATTATGCTATATCTGCTTACTCTATAAGCATATAAGCGCTTACCTTAATTACTACTAATTACTATAATTACTATAATCACTATAATTACTATAATTACTATAATTACTACTACCTTTATATAAGTTGCTATTTCTAATCTAGACTAGTACTAACTATACTCTGCTTTTCTATCCTATAATGCGTTACTTATATCTAACAATTTCTAATAATAACCTCTTACTAAAGAATATCTCTAAGCTTACTAAGTAGTATAAACTTTAGATAAGAATTCTTCTATTAGTTAATAGTATAGTATTTATTAATTACTATAAGACTAAGCTTAGCCTAGAAGTCTAGATTAGATAAGACCTTATAGAATTCTAGTATAGACGCCTATTCTAGCTTAATAAGATGTAGATATACTTACTATAGTAAATATACTTTAGTAATTAATAATTCTTCTTAGTCTTTCTAGTTACTAGATATACCTTTATTTCTAGATAATTACTAATAGCCTAGTACTACTCTTATCTAAGCTTAATTAGAGATATAATCTAGAGATTAATCTGCTATATTAGTATTAAAAAGGCATAAAAAACTAGGCTATTACTAAAGTTAGTCTAAGTAATTAGAAGTATATTCTTCTAGCTATATATTAATTAATAAAGAACCTAAATTTGCTTAAATCTTAGCTCTTTACTCTTTAGCATATTCTTAAGATAACTATATATAATAGCAGACTAGTAATTAATAAAAGCTTTCTTATAAGCCTTAGTAATAACCTAGTAGAGCTTTAATATAGAATCTCTCTTTATAAAACAGACTAGATTATAAGAAGTAGCATCTAACTATACTCTACTCTAGATGCATATACTATACTTATTACTATATTATTTTACTATATATACTTTCTTTATATATCTATTAGCCTTATTTATAGGCATTTTAGTAGTGCCTATACTTCTAGAAGTAGATAGAAGTTAGTAAGAGTTAGTAGAAGTTAGTAGAAGTTAATAGAAGTTAGTAGAAAGTAGTAGAAGTTAGTAGAAGTTAACTTAGAATATACTAGTTAGTATAAGTATTTATATATATAAAATATATAGTCTATAAGAGTTAGTAGAAATAGTAACTCTACTAGAGTAGTAGTAGTAGCATATAGTAAACTATATAGGTAAGGTCTATTAGTTTTTTTAAGTATATATAAACTACTTTAAATATAGTTATAGAAACTCTAAAGTAGTAGTTTTATTATTTTAATTAATTACTATAAAATGTATGTACCTTTATAATAAAATCTAATAGTTTAATATAGTAGTAGCTATCTTAATATAGTTAAAATAAGGCCTCTAAGCTAAGACATACTAAATATAGAACTAAATGCTCTTAGATGCTTTATAAGAAAGCTAGCTAGAAAATGTAGATAATAATAAATCTAATTAGTAAGATTTAGTAAGAGCCGCAAGGAGTTAGTAGGAGCTTAGCCTTAGCGTACTTTTTTGCGAAAAGCGTCTGTGCTTGCTAAGATAAAGCACAGGCATGCTGCTTCATCGAAACACCTCGGGCACTGGAACGACTTATCGCCACATTCAATCTACCAAGCCTCAACGACATTCACCTAGCCTGCCGTGCGAAGGCCTGGCTTGCGTTCGGGACTTGATATCCACTCACACCTCTCCTTTCGTCATGGATCTTGCGGCCAGCCCCCGCTATGGCACTCAGCTCCCCACTTTGCACCACCTCACCACATGCCGCTTGTTGTTCTTCGCAGGTTTTCTGGCAAGCTCACGTCGTGTGTCGCTACTGTGATGATGCACATCTGAGACTGCCGGTCATAGGCCCGCTAAGTCTTTCTGTGTGTTTCCAGCCTTCACGTGCCATTTCATCTCTACTCTTCTACCATTGCCACGAGCACATTAACGCTTAGGTATTGCAGCACAATTGCCCTACCTCTCTCTACCTTTATTCGGACCAACACATACCGGCACGGAGGCGTCTTACTCACTGTCACGACCTCAGCTCTAGATTTCCGGCCTCCCGCTACTCGCAAGCGAGCACACATGAGCGGGGTCGATTCCCATATCGGCTCGCTCTCTAAGCAATAGATTGTGCGGTACCTGCAGATCTGGGGCCCACAGGATTGCTCGCGGCGAGGCTGAGTTGCGTGCTCGTGGACTGGCAGGGTCCCACAACCTGGAAGCCACATTCTTGCGGTTGGAACTTCATTCTATCTCTCGGCTGAATTAGCATTACCGCTGAAGCACACAGCAACTAGTCCGGCTTCAACGACCACGTACAGCCTCGAGGGCTTGCAGCTCTGGACTCATACGGCTTCATATCCACGATTGGCGACCGCACAACACTGACTATCACCACGATGCCTTCTCAACGTCCTACAAGGCCAGCGATGTACAACACGCCCCATATTCGCAATGGCGGCTTCGGTGCCTTACAAGTCGAGGCGATGACAAATCGGCCACTTTCGATCGCCCGACGACATCTGGCGGCTTCAACGCTACGTATGCGCGACATCGAGCCAGACGAGCTATCCTCCAGTGAATGGGTGCAATTCTTGGTAATGCCCGAGCACGAGCGTGAGAGGTGGATGACGAGCTTTCTACGACGAAGGAGAAACAGTGATGGGAGCAATTCCAGCAGTAGCCCTGACAGGCAGACTGAGTACGACAAGGCAGAAGAGGCGCGGCTGGAGGCACAAGAGGCCAGACAGGCCAATCCATCTCCCATTCCTTCGCCGCCGCCGCCAACAGCATCATCATCCTCATCGCAAAGGGGCCGGACACCACTTGTCAGCATATTTGCGAGGGCATGGGATGACAGTGAGGATGCTGCTGAGTCATTTGGTGCAAGAAGGCCAATGCACCGGAGAGCGGCCACGGATATGATTATGGAAGCACCACCGACGTACGAAAGTGCCGTGAGGGCCAGGACTCCGCCGCCTGCTTACGAGCCTCGAAGCGAGGATGAGGGACCGCATTCGCCAAGGTCGCCATGATCTTAGAGTTTGATCCAGAGGAAGTGAGGTCAGACTGCCGAAGAGGCCTGAGAGACGGAAGCACGGACACGAATCACGCGTCAAGCATTCATTTTTCCAAAGCGGTCTTGGTGGGAGATGCATTATACGCAGGATCCAGTCCTGCGCGAGGCTTCATGGCGCTAAGTGCATCCGGCGAAGGTGAAGATTGCACTGAATATGACCGCGTGGGGTCGGTGCGGCAACGTGCAGTCGTTGCCGCGGTGACCAATTGGATGCACAGGGTGAACTTGGTGGCGAGTGGCTTGGGACTGGATGAGTCGATGGATGGATGACCTTTTGGAGGAACATGTGCGTTGGATATGGAGTCTTGGGTGGTATAGATGAGTAGTACGGTTTTGATTACCTCAAATTTCACGCCCGGCTCACCCACACGCGTAGCCTACGGCATTGCGCGAGTTCCTACAATCTCCTGGATATTGACGATCCATGTCATGTGTGAGTTGCAATCTTCATTGATCATTCGGCAGGACTTTAGCTGATCGTTGCACAAGTGTGTATATTCTGTCGCTCGGTATCCTGTCTGGCGTCTGTTGCCATTCCAGTCGCTCATCAAGTTTTTGGTAGGTCCTGGTGAGACTAAGGTCGTTGTCGATTTGCCCTCGATTTGCCCGGCTCGGGTGTATGGTTGTACGAGAGCGGGCGGCCACTCGCATGCGGCTGTCTGCTCCTACGTAAGAATGATCTGTAGCCTTACGCCCCAAGTTCTGCCCCCAATGGTCAACATAAGATCTCGAGAATGGCTAAGTCATGATCTGCTCCATCTCCAACGCGCCAGGCTCGAATTATGTAGACATTCCGAGCGTTATCGTGGATGTTCGCACGTGCAGGACAGAATGTTCTGGGAACTTGAGGCTTTGTCTGTCAAGCTAATGGCGAGCTGGGGAGTAACGCTCTGGCAAGTCTCGCTCCTTCCTGTTCTGACCTGCGAACTGTTCTAGCGTGATCGGGACCTTCCGCTAACAATCATAAGGCTACTTCGTCCACGAGGTCTGAAGTTCACGGTCGATACACCACTGCGCCTGACTACACCACCGCATCTTCCTACAACACCGGATTGGCCCCAGGATGACCGAGGACTGGGAAGACATTCGCCGCGAGCGTCTCAGGACCACGGACGACGCACCAGCAACGCCAGCAGCCTCATCGGCATCACTCGGATTTGGCACCGCAGTCCTTGGCGGTGATGGCCTCCTACACATGGACAACTCGGACGCTGCGAAACAAGTGAGAGAGCATGTTGCTAATATCAATAATCTGCAGTGCGCCTGCGGAACCACGATCAAGATCACGAAGCTCGATGTCCTCCAGAAATTCGACGGCATTATTCCTGGCTCGAACAGAAAGCCCAATGCTCTCCAGGCATTTGACCCCCCCGTCGGCAAAGATGAGCTGCTCAATTGTGTCGACATACACCTAAGTTGCCTGACCTGCTCCCGTCAGCTCTGCTTCGGCTGCGGCACCGTGATCACTTCGTCAACTCCTGAATCCAACACTGCCGGAGATGGGCTCAAGATCTCGTGGCACTGCGACAGCGAGCACCTGACGATCTTGTGGGTACTCTTGTGCGGCTTTGACGCGAAGAAGCAGCTCGTGTCCCTTTCTGACACATACACCGGCAATGACGACGACAAGCAGGACGACAAAGGCCCGAAGAAGGGCACAGGGTTTGGAAGCTCTTTTGACGGCTATATCCCTCCCGAAAAGTTGTTACCAAGCCTAGGCTCCAGTCACAAACCACCACCTGTGCTACCACCCGCACCACCGACTGCACCGCCACCTGCACCGCCAGCTGTGGGCCCGATTTCCAACATACACGGAATTTCTGACATTGGTGCAAACGTCCCGAAACCCAAACCAGCGGTCCTGTTCTCTTCGTTCTTCAGACTGCCTAAGACCGGCGCCTTTGTCGGCAAGGGACAGACACTCGCTGGAGCACAGTACCCTAATCCGTACGATGATGATGGCCAGCTCAACCGAGACTTCGTCTTTCCGAGGAATTCTAGCGGAAAGAAAGCCGGCATAGGATACGAAGGGGATAGCGACAAAGACGACGATGAGTATGATGAGATCGAGGACGAGCGTCATTTCAACGAGGATCTCGATGGTTATAGCATGACTGGCGCCCCCCTTTCGTGGCGACCCTCGGGGTATGACAAGAGGTAAGTCATGTGCCATGTTGCATCTCCAGCGATTCATTACCGCGGAGCATTGACAGGTGATGTCTGACGATTTGTTGACAGGAACAAGCGGGCTGAAGAGATGCAGCCGGATGACCTCCTCATGACACAAGTTGTGAGCCTGCTCAGCTTGTTACTGCCCAGTAACCAGCGCCCAACTCCGACGCCATTTGATCAAGTTGGGAATCAACTTTTTACGTCCATGCTTCTCTGCAGCTCTCTTCTAGACCACACAGCACATCTTCTACAGAACGACGAGATCTTCAATGTTGCGAGCCGCATGGGCCTGTACGAGAGCGTGCTCGCCTTCGTTGGCTTGTTGGCACAAGGCTCTATTACGGACATTACCACCGTCACTGGACATCGTGCGGTTGCAGAGCCTCGGGGCAACGTACTGAAGCTCTCTTTCAACGAGCCCACTCTCAGAAACAATGTGACGCCCTTACAGACCCGATCGCTCCTTGCCTGCGCGAGCAATCTTCACACGCAATGTCGACTTATGATCAAGACTATCGGCTCTTTCAACAGAGATACTAGGATGGATGAAGAAGATCAGAAGATGCTGTACATCTGCCACAATGTCTGTAGTGTTGTCGAGTTCGTGAAGAAGAACGCACCGGCTCAAGATGAGGGCGATGTGACCATCACAGAAGCAGAGCGCAAGAAGAAGGATATTGATGCTTGGCATAAGGACTTGGCCGTCATGGAACTGCCTGACGATACTATTCTCGCCACAAGCCATTACGCGAAGCAAGCCGACGGCAGTGTTGGCTCCAGCAACAGCAAGAAAGGCCGCATGAAGGCGCTCCTGAGAGACATCAACATCCTTAAGACGAGTCTTCCGCCGGGCATCTTCGTACGCCACTGTGAGTCGCGCCTCGACATCATGAAGGTCCTCATCGTTGGCCCAAAAGACACACCTTACGCCAATGCTCTCTTCGAATTCGACCTTGCCTGCCCAGCCGACTATCCTGATAAGCCACCAGCCATGTTCTTTCGCACCACAGGCGGTGGAGTCCACAGCATCAACCCGAACCTTTATCCACAAGGCACGGTCTGTCTCTCCCTGTTGGGCACTTGGTCTGGTGAGCAGTGGCGTCCGGGACAGAGCACGCTCTTGCAGATCCTGGTGAGCATCCAGGCTATGGTCTTCGTCGACGAGCCATATTGCAACGAGCCTGGCTGGAACGATGAGCAGGGCACCGAGGCTAGCCTTGACTACAATCGGAACCTCTACTCCACGATTGTCAAGCATGGCATGATGGAGTGGATCGACCCTAGCAGTGTGCAGGGCCGGGAGAAGGTGAGCTTTGAGCTCGACAAGGATGGTAAGTTCACATGACAATCTCACTTCACCTTCGCCTCTGTCTTAGTCACGTACTAACCGTCCTCTTTTGGCAGGTGTCAACACCACCACAATCTGGCGTGAAGTTGTGCAGAAGCACTTCACCGCCCACGCCGACGAGATCCTTGCGACCGTCGGTGAATGGATTGAGGACAGCAGGGTGGTGAAGAAGCGCCGGCCTGCTGAGCAGCGTTTCTGGGGCACCGGGTGGCAGGGCAGGACGCTGGGGGGCGGCGAGGAGACCGCCAGCAATTGGCGAGCGAGTGCCACGCTGGTGGAGAAGCTGAAGGGGGCGTTGAAGCTGCTGGAGCAGAATCGCCCAGCAGGCTACGGCATCTAGGCCACAGTGGGCACGATGTCGCATTCAGCGACACATAAGGATAGACATTGAGATGTGTACTGGCGACGTCAAATCGAGCATGCGGTCTGTCATCGCGAGTCAATCATTTCACCGGTCGATCACGTGACCAACTGATTGCAACCATGTGAAGGCTTTTGATCCGTCACCCTGTCACCGCTGGATCAACCGCTGATTTGAGCGTCAACCGTGTCATCAAGCAGTCAAATGTATGATTCAGCAGTCGATGGTATCAAGCAGTCAATGCTGCTGTTAAGACAGGGCATGTCCAGCCGGTTTGAGAACCCTCGGCGGCTAGACTTGACTAAAGCTTAAATTCCACAGCTCTGCGACCTATCTCACATTTCGATCGCATCAGCCAGCAACACGATAATCCACCCAGACAGTAACGGGAAAGCCAGTAGTCGGGATAGACTTTATACCGCTCAGCCTCTGTGACACGAGTCATCAGATGCGCTGGCCATAGACCGAAGTAGGGAGCAGGCCGTATGAGGCGCACAACTGGCGTTTCACGGCGTTCCCGATGCGCATCCTTTGTACATTTTCGCGAGTCCCAGGCCCCCAGATGGCAAGCCTCACTGCACCAAAGTCATATACAGGAAGCCTCAGGTATCCAGCAATGGGGTGAGCCAATCAGCACGACGCTGATGCAAAGCCATCATTTCCTCCCACGCCAATGTCGCCACTTGCGCCTGCAGGCATCTCACAAATGCGCAATCGCATGCCTATCGTCAGAGGCGGTCCGCTACGATCGACCAATGGCAGTCTGCCAAACCACCTCCGTGGGAGAACGCGATGATCTGGATCGACAACACGTTGCTCCTTCCCTGCGCACCTCGCCTTCCATTGCGCAGGGAGAGCCCTGTCACCGTCGCGGCTCTGCCTCAAGTAGAGGGTGCTACAACTTATCCCAGGTATGCGATCGCCCATGCCGCGTGCCTGAAATCATGGATGACATGGCTTACTCGTGGCTTTGGCGATATTTGGAATCTCCAGCCGTCAGAAGCGGGATTTCGTGCAACTACAGATTGCACTGCTATCCACAGGAATACCAGCCCTCGCCTAGACAGGATCGGCCGACAGCCATCATTCCAAGGCGAGACCCTTTGCAGTAAACGAGCCCTACAGCCATACCCTCAAGGATGATACGCCAGGACATCGTGGGAAGACCTCATCAGACCCATCAGATGCACAGCAAATGCGAACCTATCCCACGCCTGAGATAACCTTTCCAGTGGCCTCTCATTCTCTGAAGCACAAGCGTCGGGTTTTGATTGAGCACTACTCGGTGTGGCATCCTGTCAAAGCAACCTCGGAAACGATGGCGGTGTCGGTAGCGGACCGGGACCGACTGATCGTGACGATCTTCCGACGTGCCAATTGACTACGTACATACATGATGCGACCCACGGCATTGGGATACCCTCACCCTCGCCCAAGCGCAAGGCTTGCAGAAGGGCTCGATCCCACTATCCTGGTCAGAGCGCCCGGGAACCGCTGCAGATATCTCAAATCCTCCTCTCTCCAAGGTGACTCGCGTTCAATCATTTTCCGTCAAGACTTGAATCGACTCAAGGTCACTCCACAGAGCAAGCATGTCCCATTCCAGCGATCAGATGTTGCCAGGTTGAAGCCGTTCCTGACCTATTCGCCAGGTTCCGCTTGATACCCGCTTACCGATGGTCCCCATGGCGCGACGCAGAGGCTTGCATTGGGCCTCAAGGACGCCACGCAGACGACACCGACTTGGCTCTCTACTGTGGATATTCGCTTCCTGCTACAGACCTGCTTTTGCTCAGGAAAGGCTCTTGGAATTCTTCAGCCCACACCTCGTCACACACAAGCCTAAATTGCGCCTCACTCTCGTCGTGTGACCTCATTCGACTCTGGATCTAGGATGCGAATCTCCTCTTTGAGGATTGAATGTGAGATCACGAAGACACGCCCACTGCTGTACGTGCTATAACGATTCGATGGGACCCATGGATCTGGTTCGGATACCATGCCGTGTTGCTGTCGCTGATCTGATCCTTGCGCTACGTTTCGACTGAAGTGTGGCGAGAGCAGTACAGTTGCTGCTTGTCAAAAATGTCTTCCTCACCGTGGGGCGGCTATGGCCCAGCAGCACCATCCCAAGGATCTGGTAATGCCATGCAGCGAAGTGCATCAGGCGACAGACCCAAGAAAGCACAATCGAGACAACTACTTTCTTGTACCAAGTGCCGGGAGAGAAAGGTCAAGGTTCGTGCCTGTCATTGACAACGCATACTGGGAGGGGTAACTGATCATATGATTAGTGTGATAGAACCAAACCCTGTTCAGCTTGCTGTGCAAGAGGACATCCCAAGGAGTGCGAGTTCATCGTCGGCGAGGGCAACGACTACAGTCCAATACAACAATCGTATGAGATCCGGAAGCTGCGCGCTGAGAATCAACGACTCAAAGAACGTCTGGTGGCTGCTAAGCTTTCCCATTCCGGCGATGAGGACGATGACGGCGACTCTGGTGAGGGCAAAGGCTCCAAGGCAACCCGAGCCAGCGTCGCCCGTCAGCGTCGGTTCAAGACGGGCGACCGCACCGACAATCTGTATTTTGGTACCCCTGGACTAGCCAATATGGTGCATGATGTGAGCCGTTGTCAGTGTCCATTGCGATAGTTTCTCGTTGACTGACGGTGTTCAGTTCGCAAATATGCAAGTGGGCAATCATTCGCTCACTCATACCATGCCAATGCCGAGACCGCTCGACATGTACACATCTGAGGGTTCGCTCTACCCTTTTCCAGTCTTCAGCAAATGGACTGGCACAGAGGCATCTGCCAACCTTGTACAAACTTTGCCGGACCGCGAAGAGATCTTCAGTATTCTAGATTCTTTTCAAAAACGAGCACAAGCTTGTTCTTTTCCGCACACCCCTGATGAGGTTACTCGCAAAGAGGTGGAGCGCTTCCTGGCGGACAAGGAAAGGAACGGTCAGCTTTATCCGGATGTGCTGGCCTTGATCTTCATCACACTTGCGACAGGCTTGCAGATGGGTGAATGGGATCGAAGCGGCGGACACTGGATGAAAGGTGGCATGGCCAAGGCGACGCAAAGGGCAGATGTGTATCGTAAGTGTAGTACACCCGCGTGGGGACTAGGCTGACGATGTAGCAGTTGCAGCCAGCATGCAAGCACTACGGATGGCGTCCTTCATGAATCAGCCGACGCTGCTTGCTGTCCAAACCCTCGTCATGATTGGACCATACTTAACCAATACCGGCCGCTTCTTGGATGCATGGACATTGTTCGGTACGACAATCAGGATGGCGCACTCCATCGGTCTGCACCGTAATCCAAAATATCTCAATCCGGCACCTCCTCTACGAGAGTGTATGCTTCGGCAGACGCTTTGGTGGTGGATACTTCACATGGATCAGCAATATTCGGTCACGCTTGGCCGACCATTAGGAATCTCAGGCTTCGGCGATTGCCCACCACCAGAGCCACTGACCACCAACCCGACCATACTTCGGCTTGCAGAGTTCGTCGATCACTTCACCATCCTGGCGCGACAAATCTTGAGCAGTGATGGGTTGATGAGCGTCGCCAAAATTGACGAGTTCACCGACAAGTTTGTTGGGCTCTGGGACACAATGCCAGAGGCGTTGCAATTCAACGAAAGCTGGTTACAGCAGGATAAAGCATTGCCTGACTGGCCTCTCGAAGTCATGTCCGCCACGATGTTTGCTAAAGTGCAATCATTCCTGATCTTGCTCAACCGGCAACGGATTGAGCGTACTCAAAGCGCACCTGGAGACGCATCTCCGCCCGCTGGCATGATGGTCCCACCTCGACAGCAATTTCCCATGGCATCGATCAATCCATCTGCATATATTCTGGAGCAGCCAATTCACCGTGCTCCATTGAGAGGGCGAGACCTTGTCATCCACTCGTCCTGTCAGATACTTTCGACGTTCATCTTCTTTCATCGACGACAGCCTGCAGTCTTGGTCTGCTGGTCGATGGGCCAACAAGCTTTCAATGCGTGTATGATCCTAATACTAGAGGAATGGGAGACCGAGAATGAACACAATCAATGGCTGGTGAACGAAGCATATGGCATATTCGTTGAGCTGGAACGAGACGGTGTCCACAAGCTTGCTGCCCTCGCGGTCCGTCGGATTTCTGATGGACTACTGCAATTAGGCAATAGAAAAGCCGAGCGAAATGCCGCGATTACGCGTGGGCCCAACGCACAGCAACAACTAACACTGGCGATTGACACGGCGTCGATGATGGACTGGTCAAGCGACAGCGTGATGGGCAATACCGGAATGTATTTGCTGGAAGATCCAGGCCTGCAGTCCTCCGCGCCGCAAGCATTTCAGCCACTAGCATGGAACATGGCTGGGAGCGCGCATCCGTCAAATCCAAGCAATCCGCCGACGCCAGGTGTGCCTTCGCCTGTGGTCCCGGTCAGCCAAGTCACAGCTGCTCCATTCCCCGTCATGACACCGCCCTTCCTCTCCACCACCATACCTGTCACCAACTCTCCATATGCGCTTGGTCTGCAACCAAGGATGCCAAATATTCATCATCACCGACGGCCAGCTTCCAATGTTTCACGACATGCTCAGGCTCAGCCGCAAGCCCAGCAACCATCGGAGCACGAATATCTTCACCAACAGGCCCCTGGCATCCATACAGCCTTCACGCCCGTCAATTCAGCGCTGTTTCAACAGCAGCAACAGGGTCTTCCGCAGCATGGAATCGCAGTGCTGCCCTCGTCACGACAGATGCAGAGATCGACCCCACAGCAGCAATTGGAGACACTGGCACAGTGTCGTGGTCCTAGATGCAGCCATAGCTCGCACCACCACCAAGGTCATGGGAGTCATCCTCATGGAGGAAGCAATTCTGGGGCGGGAAGCGGGCCGCGAGGAGTGCACAAGGTGGAGAGACGCGGTGGGGGAAGCAGATCGGCACAGCGGCGGAAGTAGTCATGCAGAGATGGAGTGCCTTGAGGGGCTGATGGACCCCAGTGACGTTCTAAAAGCAAGACCCTGCCAGTAATGTTAGCGACAGTCGAGATTCTATGAGCATTTGCGACGACAGGAAAGTCCTAGAGATGGGCATATACATACTAGGCTCTGGAGCACGGAGACTTTATGGCATAGTACTTGAGCGTGGAGTCTGGGTTGAGGTCAAGGTCAAGATGAGCTGCAGCAATGCGAGAGAGCCAGGAATCTTTCCTGTCATATAGGCGAAGCCGCTTAGGACGATCATCGGATCGGGGGAGATGTAATGGAATGCCCTTTGATTTCTGCTTCTGCCGCCTATCCTGTCATATAGCCAGTAGTTTTCACCAGCTAGCCAATTGATCTCGGCAGTAAATGGCAATTCTTCAATATTTCTGCTATGCCATGTTGTCCAGTCTGTTCAAAATGATTCAAGCTGTTCACAACACGACCCACTAACCTTAGCTCCAGCGGGCGCTATGCCGCTTCCTTCGCGTCAACAGATTTGCTTTCGACCTTCCTTCACGTCAACGCACGCTAAAAAATCAGCAAGCGCGCCTTTTCGGATATCCTTAATCGCAGTGAAGCACGAGTAACGGCAGTGCAGAACCGCAGAACATGATACCGCCACGGCAAAAGCGCCTGGAGAGCGCAGCACTATCGCCATAGAGCTTCACACATTCATTCGCAACGCATAACACCCATTGCACATTCATTGATTGCATGGCGTGGCGTCTGATGGTGGCATCTCTAGCTGCTGCTATCATCGCATTAGTACTGGGCCTGCGGCATTCTATGCTCACTGTGACTGGCTTGGCAGCATCTAGTGCCTCCGCTGTATTCGAGAAGAACTTCCCGGAGGCGTTGCAAACCGACGACGATCAGCTGGCAGGCGATGGCGATTGGGACATTCGGTACCATTTAGGTGGCAATAGCCCATGGATTCCAAAGGTGAACGGTACAATAGAGGGCGGATTTGCGCCACCGGGAGGCTGCCACGTGGATCAGGTTCATATGGTAAGGATAGTCCAAGAAAAACAGTGAAAGCGACATTAACGAGAACACAGCTAGCGCGCCATGCTGAACGCTACCCGACTGTCAATGCTGGTATCAGTGAGTACATTGATTTCCAACGCCATTCCCTAATTAGCACAACTCTGACCGTGGTCAGAAATGCTCGAGTTCTATGACCATCTTAGGAATGTCACTTTGGAAGGTGACCTGGCCTTCGCGAACGAGTGGAAATTCTTCATGAGCAACCCAGAGCAGCACTTGGAGAAGCTGGTAGCCGTCGGACCATATGCTGGCACTCTCGAGGCCTTCACCACTGGAGTCAAGCTCCGCACGAGGTACGAGCACCTCGTGAATGAAGCGCTCGCCAACAACCAGACTTCATTCTGGGCCAGCGATTCAGGGCGTGTAGTCGAGACTGCCAAGAACTTTGTCGCTGGGCTCTTTGGTATTGATTGGGCAGACCTGTCTACACTGCATATCGTACCAGAGACCACAGGACTAGCAGGGAATACCTTGACGCCAGGCAAGACGTGTCGCAGATATCGCTCAAAGCTAGAGCCGTACGGCCGCGATTATGGCGCGAGGATGCTCTACGAGTGGCGCGGTCAATACCTACCTCCCATCATCGAACGGCTCAAGCAGCAGAATCCAAATGTGACCTGGTCAGAAAGTGAGGTGTATAGTATGCAAGAACTCTGCGGCTTCGAGACACTCGCCAAGGGCAGCAGTCAGTGGTGCGACGTCTTCACTCACGAAGAATGGGAGCAATTCGAATACGCTCGCGATCTTCTGCACTATTACCGATCCGGTCCTGGCAACCCTTTCAGCACGACTATGGGTATGCTGTGGTTGAACGCGACCGCAAACCTGCTTCACCTTGGACCCGTCGAAGCAGGACCGCTTTTCTTCTCCTTCGTCCACGACGGCGACATCATCCCCATGCTGGCAGCATTAGACTTGTTCCCGCAGCGCGTTCCGCTCCCAACAGATCACGTCCTCGAAGACCGCAACTGGCGTACCTCAGATGTAGTACCAATGGGTGGTCGCATCATCGTGGAACGCCTGGCCTGCAACAAGACATGGTGCTGGGATCAGCGTGAGTACGGATATCCGAACCATGTGTATTGCGATGACCCGGTGGAAGAATATTTTGTGCGCATCAATGTCAACGACGGCATGATACCACTCCCCAGGTGTCATAATGGCCCAGGATGGAGTTGCCCACTGGACAAGTTTTTGGACATGATGAAGGCGAGGGCGGTGGTCGCGGGCGACTTTGGAAGGATGTGTGGATTACAAAGGGACGCTGCGAAAGGAATTAGCTTTCTGCATCAATGACAGGGTTTCTGCCTTCACTTTATGTATCGCTGTAGTGTTGTCATCCCGCCAAACTGTGCGCTGTCATGCGCGGCTCAATGTAGGAGCACAAATGGTCTCATTCATCTTTTCCTATTCACGAAACGTCCCATGAACTCCTTTGGCTCCACGCCACCGTCCGCAAATGCCTCCGCGAAAGCATCTACACCGGCCTCAACACCTTCATCAACACTCACTCCTTCCCACTTCTGCATCAACGTCTTCTGGCTCCTGATAGCCCGCGGGCCCATCTCCACCAATCTCTGAACCCACGACTGCACCGCAGCATCGAGCTCACCCTCACCCCCCACCACTCCCTCAACCAAACCCCACCGCTCCGCCGTAGCCGCATCAATGTTCTCAGCTAAATACAACAACCGCCTCGTCCGGCCCATGCCAACTAAACTCGGCAGTAACGCAGCTTCCACGACCGAAGGTATACCTACTTTCACCTCTGGCATGCCGAACACGCTGGTCTTGGTGGCGATGCGGAGGTCGCAGGCGGCCATGATCTCGAGACCTGCGCCTAGGGAGAAGCCGTGTACTGCGGCGATGACGGGGACGGGGAGAGCTCGAAGTGCTTGACATGCCTCGTGGATTTTCAGGATGAATGCGCGCGCTTCGGCTGAAGATGACAGGCGGTACATCTCGGTGATGTCTGCTCCGGCAATGAATGACGGCTGCTTGCCGGGCACTGTTGGTCCGCCGGCTAGGGTCACGGCTCGCAGCTTATCGTCTTGTGCTAGTTCGAGGCAGGCTGATTTCAGCTGTGCCAAGATCGTTGAGTTCACGATGTTTAGCTTGCCTGGATTGGAGAGGGTGATTGTAGCAACGTGATTGCCTGGCGAGACCTCTTGCTTCTCGGTCATCACCCTGGGCTCCTTTCCTGGGCTGAATGGAAAAGGACGACCATTCTGGCTTCGTGACGGGCAGGGCTTCGTCCAATTTGGATGGCGAGAATCTGTCGACGTTGACATGGATTGACTCCTCACTCCTCTTCTTAAGCTGAAGCTCCGAGTGAACAGAGCACCGCGTCCGCCCTTGACAGTCAAGCCCTGGGCATCCTGCCATTGCGGCGAACATCGACATGCGAACTCGGATCCTAATGGTGTAAGTAGTCGTTGACCAGCCATACTTGCCGCTGTAGCTTACGCGCGCTTCTGTCTACCTTACAAGCACGGTGCGTCTTTTGCAGCGACGTGCGTCTCCTCGGTAAGTATGATCAAACTTCAAGTATGTCTGCCGCTTGCCAGGCAAGATCTGATGGTCCAGACAACGTCTCGTACATGTACCCGGCGAACCCCACTCTTCAGGTTGGTTTGCACGCGTCTTCTCGCGCTGCGGGGATAGGGAAGCTCGCCCCGCCCGCATGACATCGATGTTCATGAGATCGACAGGATACAAGAACTTGAAATCGAAATGGTCTCTGTGATAGTTGTTGCATCGGATTGATCGTAAGCAAGACTTGAGAAAGAGCAAAGACCTATAGAAACACCACTCCAGAAGCTGGTACAAGAGAAAAAGGACTTACAACCGCAGCAATGGCGACGAAGACAAAAATGAAGGCTCTCCACTACGATGGTCCTTTCAAGGTATCCATCAAGGAAATCCCAGTTCCAGAGATCCAGCACCCGGACGACGCGATCATTAAAGTGACCACATCCTGCATTTGTACGGTCTTGACGAGTAGTAGAGCAGCTTAGACTTTACTGACCTGTGATCCATCACTTTGCAGGTGGTTCTGACCTGCACATGTACCAAGGACGCACAGCGGCTGAGAGCGGTCTGGTCTTTGGCCATGAGAATATGGGTATGCTTACAAGCTCCGTACAGGAGATCCCATAGAGGCTAACAGCGTTACCCAGGCATCATTACAGAAGTTGGATCTGGAGTAACTCTCCTCAAGAAAGGCGATCGCATCGTGCTTCCCTTCAATGTCGCTGATGGAAGATGTCGCAACTGCGAGGAGGGCAAGACAGCATTCTGTACCGGAGTTAACCCGGGCTTTGCAGGCGGTGCCTACGGATATGTAGCTATGGGACCATACCAAGGGGGCCAAGCGGAACTGCTCCGAGTCCCATACGCCGATTTCAACGCCCTAAAGCTGCCGCCAGGCACAGAGCACGAGGACGACTTCGCGCTGTGAGCAACCCTCCTCCAGAGAACAGCGCGAAAGGCCAGGATAGCTTGCTGACCTTTGCTTTGCACAACCCATCAGACTCGCTGATATCTTCCCAACTGGCTGGCATGGACTCGTGCTCTCTGGGTTCACACCAGGCGAAAGCGTCGCAGTGTTCGGTGCTGGACCGGTAGGTCTCATGGCGGCTTATTCCGGCATCATTCGTGGTGCAAGTAAGGTGTTTGTTGTCGATCAAGTACCAGAACGCCTGGAGACGGCGAAGGAAATCGGCTGCATACCCATCGACTTCACCAAGGGCGACCCTGTGGAGCAGATCATCAAAGCTAATGGCGATATGGTTGATCGTGCTGTCGACGCTGTGGGCTACCAGGCAGTCGACAAAGGCGGCAAGAGGGAGCAGCCCAATATCGTGCTTGACCAGCTGATAATGGTGACTCGCGCGTGCGGAGGTCTTGGTATTCCTGGTCTTTACGTACCATCGGATCCTGGGGCGCCAGATGAACAATCTGGGAAGGGTCAGATACTGCTGAGGTGAGTTGATGATCAAGACGTGCGCCTTGAGAGTGTAGCTGACTCTCGGATCATGCAGCTTCGGCAAGCTATTCGAGAAGGGCCTGTCACTTGGTACAGGCCAATGCAACGTCAAAGCATACAACAGATACTTGAGGGATCTCATTATTTCAGGAAGGGCGAAGCCAAGCTTCGTAGTGTCCAACAGTGTTAGCCTGGACGACGCGGTGAGCAAAGCAATGAGAGAATCCTACTTGGAACTATTGTCCCGTACTGACCTCACCCCTATCGTCTGTAGGTGGATGCGTACGATAAGTTCGACCGTCGGGTCGACGGGTATACTAAGGTGCTGCTTCGTCCGAATGGTCCATTGTAGGCCAGATGTGTGTTGCACTTGCGCTCCAGCCCTAAGCTCAATGCCAAGTACCTAGCCGTACGAGATGGTGCTGTAGCCTGTAAGGCGCGGAATTAGCCGTTTAGCGGCAGAGTGCTGGGCGGGTCAAGATGTGTTTTCGTCGCAATCAAGACTCATCAAGCTCCCTTGGCGGGCCCTCGCCCTTGGTAACTGGAACACAGCATCCTCGTAAGCGTGCAACGGAGTCGATGGTAAGAGTTAGCACGATTCACGCGTCGTCACCCTCCACTGTCCTCGCCTTGACAATCGTGACCTCCTCCACCGGCCTATCCTCTGCTCCCGTCTTCACCAAACCCATCCGCTGCACGACTTTCATACCACTCTTCACTCTTCCAAAAATGGTGTGTTTCCCATCCAACCACGGCGTCGGGGCCAGCGTAATGAAGAACTGGCTGCCGTTCGTGTTTGGACCAGAGTTGGCCATGCTCAGGATGCCAGCGCCTGTGTGCTTCAAGTCCGCCCTGATCTCGTCCTCAAACTTTTCGCCGAAGATGGAGCTTCCTCCCCGTCCGGTGCCGGTGGGGTCGCCGCCTTGAATCATGAAGTCGGGTATGATGCGATGGAAGATGGTGCCATTGTAGTAATTACGCGCGGCGAGTTGAGAAAAGTTCTGGCATGTTTTTGGAGCGTGGTTGGTGTAGAGCTCGCAGACGATTGCTCCCATGGAGGTCTCCAATACCACGGTCTGAGCCATTACTTGTGTTACCAGCGTGATGAGATGACGATTGAGTTGAGCAGTGTTGCGTGCTGTATACACCTTGATGGTGCATTCACACAATTTGTGATGGCTCGGAACATCTCGCGTCCCGATCTTCGCCTCACATTTCATCATCCAGCTCACACCCCGTCAACCTTCTTGATCCTCATATTGATCACGCATGCAGCATGCTTACTCCGCTTACACACAGCATTGGCAGAAGCTTAAAGCGACATGGCGGACCTTGCCAGATGCTCCTGATGTGGAGGTTCACTGGCCACATCTAGTATCTCATCACGCAGCCTTACCGTGCCCGAACAGGTTGATGACGAGCTTCTGACTCCAAGCAGTAATGCTTTTCGTACGACAGAAGGTTTTCCAAGTACACGTACGTGATGGGTGAGATGATGCAGCATTTTGAGCATGTAACCTCAGCATTTTTGAATCGTTACCTCCATGAGCTGCATCCATGGAGTATTGGCTGGCTCGGTACTGGAGCTGGCCAACTCGCGAATTCCAGCATCCAGACCAATCGAGATAATACACAAAACGCACCACCGATTCTCACGGCGGCATTTGGGGTTCACGACGAGGTGTTTTCTTCACAGGCATCCCCAGAACCCATCTGGCTGCCGAAAAGCGGACGATACATGGCAGATGGGGCACTGCGCAAGCAAGCACATCTTGGCGTTGAAGATAAGAAGAGTGTGCTCGTGGGGAATGGCTCGGCAGGCGTGCCACGTGGAACTCCGAAAAAGCGGTCTTTTTCTGTGATCTCGATGTAAGAGGGGACGCCCGAGCAGCTCTAGGCACTCCCCCAGATCACGAGAATTATGTCATGAGGAACGGCAAGTCTGCCTGGTTCCCTTTGGTACCATGCGTGCTCCATTCATGAGATGAGGAGGACGGCTCCATTGATGAGACGAGGAAGACAAAAGGTAGTGCAAGCAGCCATATTCCAGCGGAGAGCCTCGTTTCCAAGATGATTACGGAGAGCGAAGCACGAGTTGTTGTTGACAACTACCGGGGCATTACACTTTCCCGCGGTGTTACTTTTAGCTAATAATGCTTCCATTCAATGAGGTTTTATAAACCATAGGTGCAGTCTTCATGAAGACCCCATGAAAGTTGAGTGCTTCGTTAGTGGTACGCAAGTGGTACGCAATTTATTGAAGACGGAGACTGTCGAGCGTTGTAGCCTTCCTTCGGATGGACGGTCGTAGGGCTTCACACGGTCTCTATCTGTGGTGGTCATTATACCAGTGGAGGTCCTCGTCGCTCCCGAAAATCTGGATCTGGTGCGCTAGCTGACTTGTATTTGCTCACGCGCTCTCATCTTGCATGCATCGCAATCAGCGCATCGTGATGGCTGGCTACCACACAGCATTATTCGTCAACCGAATGGAAGAAGCATGTTTCACCGCCCATGCTCACGCCACTCGGCACCTCATCGTGAGTTCGTGGTTGTTCGCACCAACCTAAGGCCAGCTGCAGCCCAAGACTCGCATTGCACGGGACTTCTTCCATGCAGAGCTTCCACGCTGCTTGGCGCATGATAAGAAGTGGCTGTTTGCATACGGCAAATCGAGACTGCCATTACAACTATGGAGTCATGAAGATATTCTGTGGAGTCCAGCGCATGTAATTCGGCAGGCAGCGTCGCTGCTTAGCCGATCTTCGCGGAGACGCTTGATGGAGATCGCTTCCGGGCTAGCAGGTGGGAGATTGATGGATCCGCCTTACTGATAATATATGTATGTTTCGATCCGCCTATGGCGGTCTATATGAACATGTGAAATTCTGGCGATGACCAACGGGCCATAGCTAGGTCGTCCATGCGATACTTTGCTGATGCAGCGCCTGCCTTGACAGGTCTCAGAGGCAACGTGGTGGTGAACGGTCCTCGTGAGAACAACGTGCGAGGCCGCAATCAAACGTGGCTATCCCGACCTTTGGCTTGCCCAAACTTCTTCTAGCGTGAATTGTAGATCCAGTGGACCACAAAGCTACCACGGTTGGCGGGCGGCTCGCTGTCAGCGTAGCCTTTCCGCCCGTTTTGACACCTCGGACAGACAGTACCTGTGGCGAGCATGACCGCAACGTGTAGAGACTGCTTCCTCGCTCTGACGAATCAGCTAATCAGCCAATATGAGACCGTAGATATCGCTGTCAATCAATCATTCCTGCCGCATGGCCATCCCTGCCTTGACCTGACGAACGGGACCCTGTCGTCGTCCAACCTCGGCGGGTTGCGCACGCACCAGCCCACACGCTCTCCTAACGGCAACAGATCGTCGGCGCGCGCCCACACTCGAAATCTCACCACGCGCCCAAACCAGCGCAGTTGCGATCTGCGCCTGCAGGCAGCTGCAGCTCCTTCGGAGTGGCGTCGAAGCTTTGAATCTTTGACGATCGTTGACTAGGGTCGCCTCGTACCTCTTCCTTCAATCCAAGCGGCTTCTGCCCTCACGTCCCACACATCGTCCTGCTGGAGTTCGCACCGATCCATTCATGCCTCTGACACTTGGCGGCCTTTTGGACTGGATACTGCCGTTACTGCACGCTCAGTGATCGATCAATTGTGCGGCAGCGTGCAGCGTAGTCCGGGTGACGCTGCCACCGCGCATCCGCCATGGTATGGAGCACCGCCTGTCGCCGCCGGATCTTCAGAGACAGGTTGAAGAATGTCTCGCCGGCTATTTAAGGTCGAGCAATACTTCGGCGCGGGAGGTAGCGAATGCGCTGGCCCAGATTGCGTACGATCATAACGACAACCCGGTCAAGTCGCTTTTCCGGCAAGCGGCCCAAAGCGCTGCACCGCCCTGTAGCTCAAGAGCCAATTATCCCCTCCCGGCCCCTGTGGAAGAGACCGCCCCGCCATCAGTCTCTGTACGGCCGAAGAGCTCCAAACTCAGTCTCAGATTTGGACGCAAGGGCGACAAAGACAAGCAATCTACAGACTTGAATTCAGCAGCTACGGAAGGCAACAGCTGGCGAAAGCACTTCAGACCGGGGAATGCTTTCGACCGGCCTGCGGTACCACCACCACCGGAGCATCAACATAATGCGAACATCGACACAACCTCATCTGCCAGTGAACATCCGGAGTATGTTCGCAACCTAATTGCGCATGGCTTTCTGGACAAGGACGATGTGCCACCACAAACGGCCCGACCGGAGAGCAGAAATGGCCAGTTGGATGCAATCGACGAAAAGCGAGGCTTCTTCACATTCAACTCGTCTGGAAAGGGTGGCAAGGATAAGACGAAAGTGGAGCCAGAAGCGACCGCATCATCTTCGTCATCGGCAGAGTACAGTTGCGTCTTCTGTGAGAAGAATGACAAAACGTACAGCTCTAAGGGAACTTGTAAGCGTCATTTGGAGGAGATGCATGTGGCGAAGAAGTATTTGCAGTGCAATGAGTGCCATCACAAGTCGAATACGGTACCGGATGCTCGGAAACATGCGGCGCAGTGTTCATCGAAAATGGTCGGCTGGACGAATGTGAAGCCTGGGCCTAAGAAGTATTACAGCTCAGAATTTGCACAATCGCTGGTGTTCGAGTCTCAGCAGCTGTATGTCGAACATCTCCTGGAACTATGTGGGAAGCCGTTCGACCAGCGACCACGTCTGAGCTGGCACACAAAGCTGCGCAATCTATTGGAGAAAGAAGTGGATCCGGAATACCTTAAAGACACAAGCCGGAGGATAATAGGGAGTCCGGGTGCATGGCGAAACGCACGATGGGACTTTGACCGGCTACACAGGGCCTGTCGAGAGCTTGAGTTTGGCATCTTAGACCATGAACTGGATCCAGGGGATTTGCTGAGGCTTCGACGCAAAAAGGCGTTCGTTGAAGAGCTGTTCGCTGCGCGATTACCAGAAGCGATCAGCAGCGTTGGGTCACGGAGTCGTCCTCAAAAAATCGAGGAGCCGCCACCGCCACCGTCTTTCACAAACGCCGCGAGCAACGCTTCCACCGATCCTGCACCGGTCTACCAGAGCCAGCCACCCGTCGAGAGCCAACAGATGATGACTATCTCTAATAGCTACAACCACGTCACCAACACCTACTTTACATCACAACCAGATCACCGCCTGCAAGAAGCCCCACCCAAGAGGCCATTGTCTTATGAGACAGCATCAAGCGTACCGCTGCGAATACCACCTGGTCCGTCACCAACAACTTTTCAAGCCGATGACAGACCAGCGTATCGAGACGTGTACAATGAGCCTTTCCGGTATCTCGTGCAGCAGAACACGAGTATGGGCACAATCTCACCAGCATTCACAAGCTCGCCTTGGCCAATGCAGGATCAGCCGCCGCCGTACGATCCCAACTTCGTGACGGCCGCGACCAGCTACCCAACTCCGTTGCAATCGGCACAGGCTGTAACAGAGAGCTTAGAGCTACCGTCTGCCACGCAGTACCGTGAGGATCTGTCGTTGCCGGAGCAATACGGACAGATGAATCTGCAGTCTCGTGATGGAAGCAACAACATGATGGGTCTGTACAATAGTGCTCCAACATCTATGCCGACGAACATGTCTGTCGACGTGCCCGAGCAGGCCATGTACGACAACCTTGCGCCGCCTACAACGACACCTCAGGAGCAGGTGCAATGGAATTCTTGGTATAATGCTGGCCAGAACAACACGACGTACGGCAACTTTAGCGGGCACTTTGGCAACGGACAATAATGCGCGCTCCGCCCAACTCGACGAACAAGTGCGAAAGGTGCGAGAAGACGAATGTATACGATCGGGTGCGAGAGATGTACACGAATGCAACGTACACGACCGAGTCGCCCGAGGAAAAATGAACAAAGCACGAGAAAGCAAGGAAGCAAAGCATTTTCAGAGTATCTGTGATGGCATTTAACGAAGCACAGCGATGGCGTTCAAGTATTTTGGGGGGACCTATTCTCTTTGGGAAGGGACCAAAGCGGTAACGCCTACGTGATACCCAGATTCTATATTTTGTCGGTTGTGCATCGCGGTGCTCTGCGTGCAATGGCATGCGTGCGCGAGAGCGATGCTTTTTGTGTGTAAGATAGACTTGCGACAGCACGCTGTGTTGGTAAAATGCCAGTGATGTGATTGTCTCGCAGGCTTGCAGCCCTCTTCTCTTTCCGCATATGTCTGCCAGTCACTGCATCAGAACGATGAGGCTGCCCGGACTGACAGAGTCGGCTGCGGTTGGCCAGCGTCTGATACCAAGAAAGTTGCTCACGATGTCGAGCCGGACCACAGATCCCAAGGGGAGGGGCATCAGGCTAGCCGCTAAACATGAATACCGAAATGGACAGAGACGGATACGGGGCAAGATGAAGAATGGGGATCACTGTCATTCACCCGTCGTGAACAGCCAATTGCAGATACCCGATGACATTCCGGACAAAGACGTGACAGACACGCAAGACATGGCAAACATGGATTTCCGCGCAAGGCTGATGCTTGGCAGGCCCAGAGTCTCCAGACCAGCCCAAGTGCTCGTGGAGTCCTCCGGCGGCGGTACACGTGATTCAGCCCTTGTCGGCAATGAGATCGGTGGAGGATGGGTGTTGCCATGTTGAGCTCTTTGCCGTGATGAGGAGGTAGGTCGCGGCATATGTGTGCTGTGAAGGGGTTGGGTCGAGAGAGGGCTCCACTCGTGCGGAGGCATCCGCTGATTCTCACCGGTTTCGCGTCTGCTTGCCGTCGTGTTCTCATTGCCTCTGTTGTTGTTGGCTCGCATGGCTAGTGTCGAGTGAAGCTGAGCACTCCCTTGTATCTTTTGGTGCATGAGGCTGAGACGTAAGGTAGTTTCGTAATCGTCCAGCTTCAAGAATCTGACCCTCGCGATTGTACTTATATCGCGTCTGGGCCTTGGCAGACAGCGGACATTTGGACTTGACCTCGTCGAGCTGCGTGTCTCTGGTGAGAGCTTCCCATAGTGTTGCTGTGCCGCCTGGGCGCCTGATAGTGGGGTTGAAGTTTGAGCTATGCCTTTTTGGAGCACGGCGATCGTTAGCGGGGAGGGTTGGAATGTGATGACTATCGGTTGTACAAGGCGCCTATCGACGACCAAGTTTGATGTGATTGATCTTCTCAATTCTTCGCGGCGTGGATGTGTCAGCAACATGAACGTTTCACCATCACGTTGACACGGCTTGGCAGGGGTTGCTTCACGAAGCTTGAGTCGTGCTCTCACAAGCTTGTGTTCCATCGTGCGAGTCGGCCAAGGACATTTCTGCACGAGACGTCAACGATGCCACTCAAGGCGCCGGAATCCTACGAGCTCGACCGCCCCCACGACACGCCCTCGCCGCGCCATTCCTTCGAGTCGGACGCTTCATATGTCGACGAGCTAGACCCATTGAAGAAGGCGGATCGCCAAGACACCGACGATGCGTCGCAGCCACTGCGGAGCGTCTTTGGCGCAGAGAAGAAATCGAGGCCTGCGTGGCTCGACCCGCAGCGGCGCAAAGGGAGCTGGCAGCGGCTTTGCGTCCCCAGCCGATTCTGCTGCACCCTCATCCTCATCTTCGTGGCGACCCTGGTGCTCTTGCTGGGTGCAGGCGGCCTGTGGGTGTACAAGGCCGGAACCGCAGAAGACGGCGCGAGTGAGTCGTGGTACCCGGCTCCGCGAGGCGGCACCGTCACGCAATGGCAGGACGCGTTCGAAAAGGCGTCGCAGCTGGTGGAGGGGATGACGCTGGTGGAGAAGGTCAACGTGACGACGGGCACTGGCTGGAGCATGGACATGTGCGTGGGTCAGACTGGCACCGTCGACCGCGTGGGCTTCCCCAGTCTGTGTCTGCAGGATGGCCCGTTGGGGCTGCGGTTTGTGGACGACGCCACGGCGTGGCCTGCGGGCATCACCGTCGGGGCGACGTGGAACAAGACTCTCATGCGCGAGCGCGGCAAGGCGCATGGCTTGGAGGCGAGGCTGAAGGGCATCAACGTCCTTCTCGGTCCGGCCATGGGCCCTCTCGGTCGCTTACCAGCGGGTGGACGAAACTGGGAAGGTTTTGGTTCAGATCCCGTGCTGCAGGGTATCGCGGCCGCTGAGACTATCTTGGGCATCCAGAGTGAGGGTGTCATGGCTACTGCCAAGCACTACGTGGCCAACGAACAGGAGCACTTCCGGCAGTCGTGGGAGTGGGGCACGCCGAATGCCATTTCTACCAACATCGACGACAGGACGCTGCATGAGGTATACGCCTGGCCATTCATGGACAGCATCAAGGCAGGCGTGGCAAGCGTCATGTGCTCGTACAACCAAGTCAACAACAGCTATGCCTGTCAGAACAGCAAGCTTCTCAACGGCGTCCTCAAGGACGAGTTTGGCTTTCAGGGCTTTGTGCAGAGCGACTGGCTAGCCCAGCGATCGGGCGTGGCATCGGCACTGGCAGGTCTGGACATGACCATGCCTGGTGACGGCCTAGGCTGGCAAGATGGGAAAAGTTTGTGGGGTCACGAGTTGACCAAGGCAGTGCTCAACGAGTCCGTACCCATGGAGCGCATCAATGACATGACCCTTCGCATTGTCGCTGCTTGGTATCAGCTTGGTCAATACGACAAAACTCGATGGCCCAACGTCACTGATGGTGGCGGACCAAACTTCAGTAGTTGGACGAATGATGAGGTTGGCAACCTGCACCCAGGCAGCGAAGATAGCAAAGATACTGGTGTGGTCAACAAGTTTGTTCCTGTGCGGGTGACGGAAGAAGGCGGTGACCATGATCGCTTGGCGCGGAATATCGCCGCCGAGGGCATTGTGCTTGTCAAGAACGTGGATGATCTCCTGCCACTGTCTCGTAATGGTACAGCAGCCAATACTCGTCTTGGGGACGGCAAGCTTCATATAGGCATTTTCGGTGAAGATGCTTATCCCAATGCCAATGGAGCCAACGCCTGCGCAGACCGCGGCTGCAATGAAGGAACATTGGCCTCGGGTTGGGGTTCTGGTGCAGTTGAATTCCCTTACCTGGTTGCGCCTGCCGAGACGTTGCATGCCAGCTTTGATTCTCAGTCTGTAGAGATCGCCGACTGGAAGACAAATGATATTGAGCATGTTGGCGGTACAGCGGCTGCGCAAGACGTGTGCCTTGTCTTCATCAACTCTGATGCTGGTGAAGGTTACCTCAGCTGGCAAGACGTCAAAGGCGACAGGAACGATTTGTATCCTCAGAAAGGTGGCGATAAGCTCGTGCAAGAGGTGGCTGCGAATTGTGGCGGCCGAGACGAGAAGACTGGAAAGCCGCTGAGTAACACGGTAGTGGTGCTGCATACCGTTGGCCCGACGGTCCTTGAGAAATGGATCGATCTTCCTGGCGTCAAGTCTGTCCTGATCGCTCACTTGCCGGGACAGGAGTCTGGCAATGCGCTCGCAGACGTCTTGTTTGGCGACCTCAACCCGTCAGGTCGCCTGCCTTACACTATACCCAAGTCCGAAGCCGACTTTGGCCCAGACAGTAAGATCCTACGCATGCCAAATGCTATCGTGCCTCAGCAGAACTTTACCGAAGGTCTGTACATCGATTACCGCTATCTCGACAAGCACAACATACCACCACGATACGAATTTGGATATGGTCTGTCCTACACGTCCTTCAAGCTCAACTCACTATTCGTGCACTCTCTCGGCGTCTCGGGCTCAGAACCAAAGGCTCGTCCAGACGAGCTCGCGCCCCCAGCTTCCGATAACACGGTCCCATCTGCGGAGACCGCCCTCTGGCCCGCAGGCATGAGGAAGCTGAAAAATTACATCTACCCCTACATCTCCAGCGTCTCCGAAGCACAGCCCGACGGGAAATACCCATACCCAGCAGGCTACGACACCCCACACGCCTTGTCTCCAGCCGGCGGCGACGAAGGCGGCAACCCAGACCTCTACACTCCCGTCGTAGATGTACAGGCCTCCCTCACCAACCTCGGCTCCATCCCAGGCGACTGCGTCGTGCAAATGTACGTCTCCTTCCCGTCAAACGTGACTTCGCCCAGCACCGGCGAGCCCATCGATTTCCCCGTCAAAGTCCTCAGGGGTTTTGACAAGATTCATGTGGGGAGCGACAACAAGTCGAAGAGGCAGCCGGTCAAGATGCAGTTGACGAGGCGGGATCTGTCGTATTGGGATGTTGGGAGGCAGAATTGGATCATGCCGCAGGGGGATTTTACGGTGTATTTGGGGTTTTCATCAAGGGATTTGCCGGTGCAAAGTACTTTTACCGCAGGGTTTAGTCTGGAGACTGGGGGTGGGAGGGAGTGATGGGGATGGGGAATTGACGCTGTTATTTGGGTAGCGAGGCGTTCTGGCGTGATGACGGCGGTTGATCTGAGGGCGCCATGATGAAGCTGTGGCTGCATTGACATGTAGAAAGAAGGATCCACTGGCAGACCCCAGTAAAGGCTGCAATACACATACATTAGCGAAACTAAAGCACAAATTTATTTCCAACAAAACTAGGCACAAGCCGTCCAGGCATCTCCTCCTGAATCCTAAATTTCGCTCGCCACCCTGTGCAATGCCCAGCGATCAACAACTTCGGATCCAGCGCCTTGAGATCAGCGACAGACTTGTTGATCAACTCTGGCTCCGCGTCAGCAAGATGATACCCGCCCATCACAGCGTACAACGGCGCGCCATTCCCCAGCTCCACCGCATGTCTCGAAGCATTCACGACGCCCGCGTGACTACAGCCCGTGAACATGACTATCCCCCTATCTACCCAAAAGTCAGCCATCACCCCCTCAACGTCTCACAACACTCCTCACCTTTCAGTCTACACATAACAAACCTCTCATCCGCAATCTCCTCATCCTATACTCCGGGCGATCCGGATGCAAGTCCACGACCACGGGTCCAGGAGAAGTCTTCGCCTCGTCAATCATGCGCACCGCTCTGAGTAATCCCCCGGAATGATCGCGATGCCAATGGCTGAGATGCACGACTTCCACTTCCCCCACTTCAGCGCCCAGGCGCTTCACATTCGCTTCCCAGTCCTCCTCCGTCGGTCCCGTGTCGAAGAGCAGAGTATGTCTCCGCCCCCCGGCCTTGACGCCGGTGATCATGAGCGACAGCCCGTGCGCGGAACAGCAGATGAGGTTCATAGGCATTTCGGTCACGGCTTCGCCGCGGGTCGTGAGGGCGGGTCCGCGCTGAGAGATTTCGCGGAAGCCGCCGGTTTGCTGGATGGCTGGGTGAGGGGAGGGGGAGATGGGGTCGAGTTCGTTGTCGATTAGGACGGTGATTTCGAGGGTGTCGAGATCGGTGAGCTTGACCATGGTGGTTGGGGTTGGGGCAGGTTCTGTGAGGCCCTGCTAGTATGGATCATGGGATGATTTAGGGGGTTGAGGGAGAGATGGGAGAAAAGCTATGAGCAGAAATGGATATGGAGATTAGACCGGGTTGTAGGTGAAGGTAGCTGCTTACAATGCCGCGGAAGTCTTTCTCAGCTCGCTGCGGCTGGTGAGGTTTATCATCTGATGGCTTCTCGCTGATGGGCGATAGTATAGTAAATGAGCTGCTAGCGCAATGCCTATATGTACTTCATCGGGAAGAAATGCAGCCTGACGATATAGTACATCTTAGTCATCGTGGTGGTCTGTGCATACGTGTCTCGAAAACCTCTTTTCGTCCTTGGACCTTGTCTTCCATCATTGACAGACACTGAAGGTTGACATACGAAAAGTCCATAAGTCCATTCCACACGCCGAATTTGACGCGAACCAGCATGACGGATAAAGCAGGCTCTCGTGGCCAAGCGCGACAGGAAGTGCATAGCGCAATACCTATTCACCCATCCAGCATCAAGCCATGCTATCGACATAGTATTAAACCATCATGACAAGGAACGATATTTGTCACGCCCCGACTGCTCTTTTCGATAGCGCTCTGGAGGCCCTCATCAGTAGTTCCAAGATCGACCATCGTGCAGAATTGACTTTGCTTGCATCTTTTCTCTGTGGAAGGGAGGTCTCATAGCACGCTTACAACCTCGATGACAGCCTCGTGGGCAATGCTCGTTCAAACACAGAATGACTGATGCCAGCGTCTCATCCCATCAAAGCCCCGCCACATTCTCCGCCGTCTACACTGTCCACGTACATCTATCCCTTCTTCGACTTAACGAGCAGGAACGCAGGCCCCTGCCTCATGAATTGCTTATGCTCAAACCAGCACGGCTTGCCATCATCATCGTAGCAGAAGAACTCCTCGGGTAGATACAGCGTCCGCCAAGTCAAGCAATCCACACACGAGACGTCCGGTCCTTGCCTATAGATATACGAAATCCTGAACAAGTCCATTCTATGACCGTAGTCCTTCGCGATTCGCTCCAAGAAAGTCTGACTAGCTTTGATGACGGCGTTGGTAGCCGAGACCGGGCTTGCAATGTCATTGGTATTGCATGTACGAACATCATAGCGGTCTCGACCCGCCTGGAAAGCTGGCACATGCAGCTTGAACACGACAGACTTGCACCTAAGTTGCTCGGTCGGAAGAGCAGCAGTGTCGGGCAATGCGAAGATGGCGGTGCAGATCTGTCTCATCTTGATCCTGACATTGGCGATCCTCGGCCACATGTTCGCGAGGGCAGGGCAGATGTGCCGCCCTCCGCCTTCGAGCGGAAGAAAGTTTGAGCCACATAGATCTAGAGTCAATGCGGAGAGATTGTGCATGACGGGCAGATTGGAGACGAGGTTGTAGATGGTGCGCGAGTCGAGGTAGTTTGCATCCTGCCGTCGATTGTCGAACTCGAACGTGCCGCTCGCTTCAACGATGAGTTGCTCCAGTGCAGTGAACTTCCGCAAGTCGGAAGCCAAATCATCTAGATTCGACTTCACCGTCGAGGGCCAAGTCCTGCACGTCTCATACTGCGCGTCGTCCGAGAGATCAGGTCCACGAGACCAGTCCCACCGATTGTCGGTAATCTCAATCGGTTGCGGCAGAGCATGGAAGTCATCCTCACTATTGACACCAGAATTCTGCTCGATGACCTCCGCACCAGTCCTATCCCAAGGATGATCCAGTACACGTAGACGCAGGCGACGCGTATTCTTATGCATGAGCTTGCGTTTGCCGACTGCATAGCTGAGTCCACCTTGGGTCAGATCGCCGAGATTGTGACCGAAGACGTTGACGTTCGCGACTTCCAGGCCTGAAGCGTAGACTGAGCGTGCCGCATCGTACCATTTGCGGCAAAGTGCGAGTTTCGTCTTCTGCTCGGGGCCGTAGAGGCGTCGAAGCTCCCTGCCTCCAAGCTCGTCGCAGATGAGCGCTAGCAGCTCGACTGGGAGATCTTGTAGTATTGTGGGCATTTTTAATCTGGGCTCGGTTTGTAGATGAAATCGCAGGTTCAAGTGCAGCTGTGGTATGAGGAGTGGAAGTGTGGAGCCCGAGTCAGCCTGCAGCAGGCGTTGGCCAGGCAACAGGCTTTTCTCATCTTGATACCTAGATATTCTTATTTTGCGGCGGGAGACATTCGGAGGCGGTGAGAAGACCATGTGTCTTCTCAAGAAAGACTGCAAGAGAAGCAAATTCTGTTTCTGTACCCAACCGAACGCCTCAGCCAAGCCCGTAGGCCACCACGGAGCAAACGACGCCTTTAGCATATCCTGCAGTTCCATTGCGTCCACGCAACTGACTCTGTGACACTGCCACACAACGACCGTGTATACATTACTCGTAGATTGAGGAAGCCTGATCATATGACCATCCACCTGCTCAATAATTAGCACGACATTGCTGTTCAGATGCGGTTTTCGGCAAACATACCATGCGCCTCCCAGCAGCCCAATCAAGACAAGTGCGGTCAAGATGCCAGCACCTGCTCTGTCGGCGGTGGTAATAGTCTTGAGATGGCCAGACGGACTGCTGTCGCCTCCTGTACCCGCTGACACGTCGCCCCTGGAAGTGCCTCCAGTGGTCATTGTGAGTGGGCCAAGAACCTGGTCAATCAGCAATCCCTGGACGGCCTCCAGTGCGTTCATCTGCTGTCCAATCCCGTATTTTCCATCCCAGCTTCCTGTCGTCCATGTCTGACCACAAGTGACTCCATCGGTACCACCGCTGCAGCTCTTGGCAGCGGCTTCCGCGCTTGTCTGGAGGTTTGGCTGCACGAGGTCCTTGACAAAAGGTGCGAGCTTCTGAGATGCAGCCATCCAGCGTGATAGGTACGCCTTGAAAGATTGCTGATCCGTGTTGCAGGTGCCTTGTAGTTCGCAAGCAACTTCGAACATGACGCCGTTCTTGAAGAAGACGTTGGCACCTTTGATTAGTCCGCGAATGCGCGCTTCCCATTTGGCAGCGTCGCCCGTTGAGGAGTTCGAGCCGGGAGGGCTGTTTGAGTTGGCCATGGACTGCAAGCGAGAGTCAGTGAAGGTGGCGCACATATGGATTGGCGGTGTCAGATCACGCATACCATATTCCACATAACACTAGCCCCCAGCAGAAATACACCGGAGTTATAAGTCCACTGGATGTGATTCAACGACGAGCAGTTGTGGTCATCGCTTGTACCATCATAAATGCTATAAGTTCCCGCTTCAATCAGCCCGACGCTCTCTGTCCAATCCCACGTCCGGTCGGCCCACTCGCTGTATGAAGTGTTGCCCGTGTAGTAAGCCAATCTCGCTGCTAAGTTGAAGAAGCAGCCATTGGAAATACTGTTTTTGTAGTTGTATCCGCTATTGAAGGCGAAGATCTGCCACCTCAAGCCACCGCCACATGTGGTACTATCCCAGCGCAGGGCCTGTGAGTTGAAGACTCCTTGCGCCAGCGCCAGCCATTGAGGAGAATCCTCAGGCGGGTTTGGGAAGTTGACTTCGGCCGCGCTCATTGCGGCCATCCCCCAGAAGCCTTGGTCATCGTTGCCCAATGTCTTGGTCTGGTTTGCCGGCATGAAGTCGTTGTCGCCCACCTGAAATAACATGCCTTGAGTGGTGATGTCGTTGTACTGTGGGTCGCCAGTGTAGTACCAGTAGTCGATGAGGCTACCGAACATGGCGCCTGCTTCCCACCAGTAATATCCCAGCGGCAGAATACCAGGTGTCCCGCCGGTCTCGTTGCCTTTGTAGTAGACCACCATACCGTGCGCGAGGACGGCGGCGGCGTTCTTGATGGAGCTGGGATCGTCGACGTTCAGGTCCACCGCTGCTGCGGCCGAGAGGAGCACCGCTCCGGTCGCCGCGTAGAAGCGCATTGTGGGCGGTGGTAGACCGTGACCTCGACTATGCCGCTACCTGATGGTCCCTAAGTCGCTGCTCCCGTGATACCGCGTGCACCAGCACGCCACACTTTCCAGCGTCTCCAGCCTCGCGTCACTGCTTCGCCAAGCTCCTGCCCAGTTCGCCGTCACTCCTAAATCTTATCCTCTCAGGTATCTGCTCTCTTCCTTCCTTCCTTCCTACCAGGGTCAAGCGAGCGTGGACATTGACAGTAAATCAGAGATGATGCAGTCGGAAGGAGCAGTACCTTAGATGACAGGAGACGGGTTACACAGCAATACGGTACCTACCTGGGCACTTACGCCTGGATACGATGCTCAGCCTTGAAGCCCGCCGCCGGCGTCTTGGTAAATCTTGGCATATGGAGCAGCTGTCATTTGTCTCTTCCAAAGAAAGCATGTCAGGCGGGACCATCCGCGGCCTCATCCCCGCATTTGTGCAGCGTTCAACCTGGGGTGCTATCATTATTAGCATTGATTATTGCCACCACTTCTTGATCTTCACCTTCGTACCTAGAGTATGCATCTCACAGTGCATGCACGTATGCGACAGTACGTAGTACAACCGAGACCGTACCAGAAACCGACTTGCTCCATCTCGCACGGGATCTGCCGGGCTTAAGCCGATGCGGTCATCCACAGCCCATTTCTCCTGCCTTCATCATCGTTACCACGTCTACGACTCCCACACCATCCACGTCTTCCAGAACGGCTCTACCAATGATTCCGGCTCTCCACCCTTGCGTGAGGCCAGCATAGGTCAATTGCAGCCAACCAGAAGGTCCCGGAGCCGGTAAAACCGCACGCGTCAGGAAGGGAACATGATCTGATTCACTGCCACCTCATCCTTGCTTTGGGCCACCACGCGCGTCAGGAAAGTCAGCGTCCATTTCTCTGCTCGACGAAACTCCAATAGGCCAAAGCCTGTCACACGAGCTTCCCTTCGACTCCGATACGGACGATGGCCGCTGTGGGCTGGGACATATGAAGGATTCTCTGCAAACTCATCAAACAAACGCCCGTCGATGGTCTCATTGGCTAACAACAGTGTGAGTGTCTTCTCGCTGCTCACAGATTCTACAAGCTCCCTCAATCTTCACAGCTCAACGGCTCCACCATCTCCACATCACTCGCTTTCCTCCTCATCGTCATCCTGCTCGTCTCCTTCCTCGTCCTCCACCTGCTCACCCTTATCGCTACCCTGCCCGTGCTTAGGAGCGCCAACAGCGCCACGTGGTGGCACGTCAACTCGCGCTGGCCGAGACGCAGGCGTCGAACCGGCGGTCAGCACCACACTCGCAGCTGGTTGCCCGTACACAGAGACCAGACCTTTCGCCTGCAATCTCCTCAGCACGCTTACAATCGCCTCTTGATCCAACTGAATCTTGACCCGCCTCACACGCTCCATTATATCGTCGACAGTTGTCCGCCGAGAGGACGGTCTGGCCCGTGCAAGCTGAGCGAGCATCTCCAGGACCTGTGCTTCAATGTCGCCGCCAGAGGTTTCTTCCGCTGATGCCGCCGTCCGAGGAGGCTGTTGGCTTGCAGCCGGTACAGAGCTCTCAGTGGCTGTTGGCCTCCACACCTGCCAGGCTGGATCAGCTGGGATAAGCTGCACCAAGCTCTCCTTCTTCACCTCCATCAGATACTCTCTCAAACGATCAGGTTCGTAATCCGCCGGCATTCTTTGTCTGTTTCGAGACTTATCGAACAGGTCTTTTTGGAGTTGAACGTCATCCCAAGTTTTCTCGCCTTTCTGGTCTGCCCACCATTCAAGGCGGTCGATGATGATCTGATGGATTCGCTGCCTGGCTTCCTTCTTTGTGGATCTCGTGTTGGTACGCTGCTGATGCACGTTCTGCTCGTTGGAACATGCCCTGGTCGCCCTGGACTCACGCCTTGGCTTAGCTGTGGACGTGTTGCCAGCAGTTGCCCGGGTCACCTTATTTGTCGCCGCTGGCAGCTTCCCTGTACGGCCGCCTTTTGATTGCACGGCAGCAGGTTTACCGCCAGCGAAGCTGACCGAAGATTCCGTCTGGCCGCGTCCATTTCGTTGCGGAAGATTCTGCTGCACTAGTACGCCGTCAAACATCTCTCTCGGTTTGGGCGCGCGCTTGTGATCCAGCACAGCTCCAGGATTGTCCTCGGGACGGCGATCAACACCTATTGGCTGATTGGGGGCTCCCTCCTTTGGGTCCTTGGCGTAGTGCCAGCTGGGCTTTCGCTTCTCAGCCTGTTCAGAGCCTTGTTGAGATTGCGCTGATGCATCTTGTTGGGCTCCCAGGGCCATGGACCCAGATCTGGTGCCAGGCCTCTGGTGGGGAGCAGTCTTCGTAGTCTGTGCGCGGCTGTCCGGCGCGACTGGCTCTGCTGCACGTTCTGCCGGTGTCTTGTCTTCATCCACATCTTCAGGGTCACTCACCGCGCTTGCTCGGAAATCCTCATCCACATCCTCACGGTCAATCACCTTGCTTAATCCTACATCCTGCCCAGCCGCTGCTCCACCGGACGCCGCTGCTCCGCTGCTGTCAGGATGGTTAGATGGGCCATCTGCGTTGGTGGCTCCGTTCTGAAGTGCGACGTCGCCAGCGCTGCCACCGCCACTTCCATCCCCAGCAGTCCCGGTCTTCTCCCTGTCTTTTCCACCTCCGACAACCTGCGCAGCTTCCTCATCCCGAATACGATACCGGTACGTGAGATGTCTCGGAAGCCGTCTGCCCATCAGCTTCTTCCGCTCATCATCTGGCACCCAAGCAAGGTTCTTTGGATCTCTCGACCACGGAATGCCAAGATCGTACAGCTGCTGCGGCGTCGGAAACTCAACATCAGGAAAATGATCCTGATTACCATAACTCAGCTTCGCATAAGCCTCCGCAGAGCCCGCCTCCTTCCCAAATCCCAGCCCATAGCTTGCGAACTCCCACTGCCCGTTTCTATCTCCGATCGGTCTGTCGTATCCTTCGTTGTATTGCCCACCTTGTCTGCTGAAGTGGTCGGACCTGTCGAACCTGATGGGGCGAGGAACATCAGTGCCGGCCTCGTCTGTCTCCGACTCAGCACTATCACGTCTCGAGAACAATCCACGGAGTGTGTCTAGCATGCGCGCAGACATTGATTGCTTTTCGTTGTGAACGAGGGCCATGATAAAATGCTGATCGGTCGGGTTGCCGCTGTAATCCCCGAACATGCTGTCGGCGTGGTTCATCAAGTCGTCGTGCGAGGTGGTGTTGGACTGCGGATTGTGTGGCGGCGTGGGTCTCTTGGATGCAGGGTGGTCACCGTCCGCAACGCCGTCCCCATCGGTTGTGGCAGACGCTCGCGGCCGCTTACGCTTGTTACTCGAGACCTCATTGTATGAGGCTTGCCTTGATGCAACAGCATCTGAGAGGTAGAATTGGACGACGAATGGTTTGTAATTGTGATGGACGATTGACACGTTCGAGATACGACGAAGGCGGTTCGTGTCGTCTGCTGTGTCATTGATCTGGTCGGGCCGCTCGACCACTCGTACTCTTCGTGTCATAGGTAGTCTTCAGGAATCGCTGATGCTGCGATGAGGTATTGAGCTGGAAGTGTTGATCTTACGAGAAGGCCTCTTATTCGCAAGCTTTTCCATACTAAGTTTGCTATCGAAGGCTTTGAACATGTCATCAGCTTTCACGGGGCCAGCAAACCAATGCTTTCAATCTCACCTAAGAACGACCTACTTGACAAAGTAAGTTTTGACACTCGTATTCCCAGTCGAATGGACACTCGTCTCTTTTATGACTTGTTTGCTTGACCAACGGACCGAGGCACTGAGCATCTTGATGGATTACCGAAGCTGTGAACGTCCATAGCGTGCAGTCTGGCAGCGAGTGCAAGTGGCGCTATACTTTGTAGGAGCTCAAAGGTCGTGGAAGCTACTATTGATGACATATCAATCGCAACAGAGCCGTGGAACATTTTGACCACGCTGAGTGTAATGCACGCCTACCTACCATCGAATCCCACCATCTCCAACTTCTCAATCCGCCTCTCAATTCCTTTCCGATACCGCTTCGCCTTCTTGTGCTCATCCTCCAACCTCACCGCTTCTATGCCTGCCGCATTCTCCGAATGAGAAGATATCTGAGCCTCAAATATCTCCCTCTCCATCGTCCTAGCAGCTGTTAGCTTGCACAAAAGCTGCTGAATCTGCTCGCTCACATTTGTCTCCTCATCACTACTCTCAGATAAAATCTTGCGTCTCTTGCTCGCGGAAGCTTGCACACGTATCTCCTCTCCGTCTTCGACATCCCAGTCAGTCTCCCCAGCTTCGACAGAACCACGATGTTCGTCTCCTGTGGCCTGCGTATTCAGTCCGCTCTCGTCTGGCTCAGCGGTTTGAACATCCTCATCACCAGCCGCGACGGCATCTGAAGCATGTCTCTTCCTCGCTAGATCTTTGAGATGAAACTCTCTGAACGAGGACCTGGGTCTCAATCTGTAGCCTGTGGGCATCATCCTGGGCTCGTGCACAGACTGCGGACGTCCCGAAGACTCCCTGGACCGCAGTCGCTCTGCCCTCGGCCGTCCGTCGAGACGAGTGTATTTGCCTAAGGGTGTCTCCATGCGTTCATAACCTTCGCTGGAATCCTCAGGCTGCTTGCTACTGGCGTGCAGAACATCTTGATCTGAGCGCGTAACAGTGCTGGCACGGCGGTGCAGTGGAGCCGAGACAAAATTCGCTTCTGCTCCTGCAGCTCTGGACGATGGATCTCCTTCTGCTACTTCCTCATTGCCAGGGGTCTGCACGCGCTCATCACGCGCGGGACCTATGGACTTTGGGCTTGTCAGAGTGGGTTCGGCAAGTCCATACGTCTGATTCAGGTAGCGTTGCCTATCGTAACGTTCACGAGACTGTGGTGATAAATCTGCGGATCGAATGCCGGCAAATGTCTCGTCATCGTCGTCGTCAGAATCCTCCTCGTCATCTTCTTGGTGCAGCTGAGCAGCCGAGCTTGGCCTTCTGTGCTCCTCATACGCTTGTGGTGGGTGATCTTGCAGAGCCAGAACCAGCAGCCGGCGATGTCGTGGCGTGAGCTTCTTGCCGCGCATCATTGCTGCGATCAAAGCATCAGCATCCCGTTTCATAGAAGCCGTATCTGGTGCAGTGGGCGTCCGTTCTCTACCAGCATCCATTGTGACCGCGCCGAGGTCCTGCTGAGCCTGTGACGAGGTACCAGCTCCCGTGAGAGAAGGCACATCACCTGCGCCCACACTGTCCTTCCGACCCTCGAACGCCTCTCGATGCGACTGGCCATGGCCCACCGGAACTTCGACCCTTCCATCTCTGACATAACCACCCCTTGGTCCACTTCCATTTGCTGCAGAACCGTCTTCATCTCCAGGCCCAGGCAATCCACAGCCGCCGATGTAGAACTGGACGATCGTAGGACTCTGATAGATTTGCACCTGCTCTCCATCGCGGCTTTCCACAGGCTGGATGCCGCAACCGCCCGTCCGCCTGAGCATCTCGAAGACCTGCTGAAGCACAACAGCAGGATAGCTAGCCGCCATATCTGCTTTTCGCCTGATTAGGTCTGATTCAGCAAGAGGCGATTGTCGGAACGGATGACCTATAAGTCAGCTTTAATTGTCCATCGATTTTTAGTCGCTTTGTTCGTCCACTGGTGGACAGCTTTGCTACGGGCAAGCAACGCATCGCTGGCAATCGCAGCTGTGCATGCAGAACATTTGATGGAGAGTCTTTGTCTGCCGCGCCCGAAAGTTCATGATTCGTAGGCCCAGTTCCTATCCAAGATATTTGCGCTATGCCTGACAGACGCGCTCTCGGCATTTGGTCGAGTTATCAGTGTTCTCACAATCATTGCGCCTCCATATGCGTCTAATCATCTTGCTCCATGATAGCCAAGCAATCCAGCTCCGTCCTCACGATCCTCTCGAACTCTGCCCTTTCCATCCCCGCACTCCTTGCCAATCTAAACAAGCTCTTGATGTCCGTACTAATATGCTGTTTTACACCCAACTGCGCGCGATCCGAAGAAGCATCGGCCGTGCTCATAGCCGCTGCCTGCTCCTCCAACTTATCCACGCTACCGTGAGAGCTGGTCGGCGAGATAGGGCGCGGCATCGACAGATCCGTACGGCTCGCCATTACGGAGTCATGTGGTTTGGGGTCTGCTGGGAACATTGGTGGCGGAGGATTATTGTTCGGTAAGCCGAGTTGCGATTGCCGTGCTTGGGCGCGAACTAAGGCATCACCTGACAGAGTGCTCTCGCCAATGTGTTCGTGGTCTTCGTCTGGATCGTGGCTGTCCATTGCTGGCTGCACTTCTGCGCCATAGCGTGCGTAGTATTCGTCTTCTTCTGACTGTGGTTGGTTTCTCTGAGTGGTTTGGATGAATGAAAGCGCAGGCGGCGCAGGAGAGGCCTTCTGTGCAGGCGTGCGGCCTGGTGACCGATCGTATGCACCCCAGTAGTCATCATCGTCATCGTCGTCCTGATCAAGGGTTTGAGATTGCGAACTGCCGTTTGCCTGAGGTACACTGAAAGACCGCGTGTTGGCAGCGTCGTTCGCTAGAGTCTGCGTATCGAACCACTGCGCCTCGTCTTCCAGATCTTCCATTGTCTTCAGCTCTGTCAGCTTCCACCCAGGCCCCGTCCCGCCATGCTCGTCGTTCTCGCACCAGACGTACACGGGCAGCAGATCGAATTGCTCGACCTCCAATCTCGCCTGCAGTGTCTCGCTGTCCAATCGCCTGTACTTTGCCGGGCGGACATCGTCCAGCTCAACCTCCCCTGAGACCGGATGCGGCTCCAACTCCATACGTTCGACGGCTGCGGGCAGTCTCTCAGCTCGCCGCTGGTCCCATGACAACAGCGGGAGCCAGCCATCGCGGCCTGTGGGCGAGCTCGGCGAGATGAACTGCAGTCTTTGGCGGAGGATGGGTGCGAGAAGCGGGAGCAGTGCGGGCGGTGCCTGAGGCGAGATGAAGGCGGTTGGCAGACAGGCGAGGAGCGGTGGCAGGAGTTCTCTGGCGTTTGGCGCTGGTGGTTGATGCATCTCGCCTGTCAATGTGAGGTGGTCTGGGTCGGAGAGCGGTATCGTTGCTAAGCGCGTCCGTTGTTTGGTCTGCTGCTCAGATCGATCCGGTGGTCACGCTATGCTGTTGCACAGCTGGGGTGGGAGAGGGGTGTTTGTGATATATGTAGGTAGAGTAAGGAAGGAGTCGATCACTACTTACGAGTGAGACTGTCTCTTCTTCGGATTGCACTGCCCAGCACACGTACCGTGCTGGCAGTCTAGGTGGGCCTTAGACAGTCCGGCCACGAGGAAGATTTCATGTTGCGTTTAGCCGTGGTACGCGAATTCGGCATTAGCTTCGTCATCCGGACCGATGGAAGAGCTACCTCCTACGCATTGGGTAACACCGTACGGAGGTAACACGAAGTCGACTTATTACTTTAATCAATCGCTGGCCGGCCCAAGCGCGCATTATTGGTGCACGATTCACGAGACACGCTTGGACGCGCCCGTAACAAAGCAACATGCTGACCACCAGGGGCCGCCTTGCGACGACGACTACGCCAAGCATAGCTACGGTAATGCGGACCGGTCTAGAGCTCACGGCTCCCACATCAGCAACACGACATACCACGCGCCATTGCCCAGTCCCAAGCCGGATCCTTTCGGTCGACAGCTCTAGGTCCGCCGTGAAGGTCAGAGGTCTGCACAGCATTGTGCAATTAGGACGTCACGGAGATCAGCAGAGCAGGCCACTTCAATCCGAATACTAGACCTCTGTTACGCGTTGTCTACGCGAAAGCCATGTTCCGGACAGTGTTTCAGCTTGCTTGTTGCAGAAGCATTGACTGGCTGACTCCGACTACACGCGCCGCCCATAGGTATGCACTATCGCACATATCGACGGACAATGCATCGCACGCCAATCACTCGTTAGTATCAATCTCAGTAGCGACATGTTGTTCACAACAGCTCGATCACGAGATGCAGGTTCTTGGCCATCAAGCACAGGTGAAGAGGACTTCGCTTCACGGGTGGACACCCTCAACAATAGGTAATGTAACTCATTGTTGTCTTTCTATTCAAGATGTCTTGACGCCGATTGCTGTTTTGGATGGCTGAGTCGGCTGACTATGGTGGTTTCTCTGTGATGTCTTCACACTCCTAGAAGTCGACGCTTTCTTTGAGGCTCACAGCACTTTCGCTATCTTCGTCTGCAGGCAGAGCATTCTTTTCTCGACACTCGCTTGACCAGCAAATTTGTAGACCCGCAGGCCGGGCAATAAGCAATTTCTCCTCATGGCAGACATCATGAAGCCATTCATACTTCTGTTCTTGATCCTATGGAGCGAGGTCTTTGCAGCACCTGTGCGATCAGCACATGAGTCTGGAGGATCAGAACATATCGTCATCATCGATAAGTCGCATCCAAGACCACCAGCAGTCGCAGAGGTGTTGCAACGGCTGGACCTGCACGAAAGTCATCCTGATGTGCGGCTCATCTACAACAACAGCGCCTTTACTGGCTTCGCTGCAAATATGGCTACACATTGCCTGGACAAATTGGCGAATATGTCAGATATCAAAATGACTGAGAAGGCTGGATATGTGAAGCGCAGCCAGCAATCGCTCGCGTATGACACGAGAGCAGGTGCACCTTGGGGCCTGCAACGCATATCGACGGCATCTAACGTCAGCGGCAGCGCGTCAGCCATGGACTACATGTACTCATTCGCCGCTACCAGCCTAGGCAGGGGCGCAGATATCTACATTGTTGATACCGGAGTCTACACCGAGCACAATGCCTTCAGCGGTCGAGCAAGCATGGTATGGTCGTACGACGGCAACTACACTGACGCTGATGGCCACGGTACACACGTCTCTGGCACTTCGGCCGGGAACTGGGTAGGCGTGGCAAGCAACGCCAACATCCTTGGTGTCAAGGCACTTGACTCCGAAGGTGGAGGATGGAGCTCAAACGTGGTAGCTGGCATTGACTTCGTCGTCCAAGCTCACGACGCAGCCAAGCGCAACCAATCCAACTTCGTCGGCTCCGTCATGTCGATGTCTCTCGCATCTAGCTCACCAGTTCAAGCGATCAACAGTGCAGTCCAAGCAGCCGTCTCGGCAGGCGTGCACACGGTGGTAGCGGCGGGTAACAACGCCGGAGATGCTTGCAATTCCTCGCCCGCCTCTGCCGGCGGTACAAAAGGCTCAGCGATCACAGTCGGGTCTGTAGGCATGACAGCCCAGCGATCATCCTTCTCGAACTACGGCGACTGCGTCGACGTGTACGCGCCCGGTGAGAATGTCATTTCCACGTGGATAGGCGGCAGCAATATGATTAACTCGCTTTCCGGCACATCGATGGCTACGCCACACGTCACCGGCATTGTGGCTTATGCGATGGGGAATAAGACGTTGGCCAATGATCCGGGGCTGATGAAGGAGTGGGTACGAATGACGGCTCTGACTCTATCTGATGGAACCTTGTTAGCCAACAATGGCGTGCAGGCGCAGGAAGGACAAGGCATCATTGGGGCTGAAAAGATTGCGGCGCATGTCCTCATATCCGCATCTGACCAGCAAAGCAATCCGGCAAAAGAGAAGCGGGCCTTTTCTGGGCTTGATCCGTTGATGGGATGTGGCGGCAGATATCATACGAGCTCCGCGCTGAGGAATGCGTGGCTTTGCAACGCGCGGCGGACGGTCGATAGCAGAGCTGTCATATGGGAGGCGTTCGTGAAGCACTTGTATAGGAAAGCATCGGAGCAGATCCATGTGCTGCTGAAACTGGTGGGCCGCGAGCAGGGAAAATGGTGGATCGATGAGTTCTCGTAGACTATGGTCGAGCATTATGTTCGTCTTAGCATGAGGGAGATCCGAGCGTCTGCAGTATCTAAAATTATGGCTCCTCGCAAAGTCAATCACATATATCAAATTCGAAGATCTGTGTCAGTCGTGCCTGCCTTCTTGGCTGTCGAAGCGGGCTCGCATTTACGCTCGCAGACTTTCGAGCCATCGCCTCCTTCATCAACTAACTCAGTGACCAACCAAACAATGCCATTTCCTTTTGTATTGCCGACAACTAGCTCAGTCCTGCTGTCAAATTGTTTTGAGAGCGCGACGCATCCTTCGTTGCCGCTCACCGCCACCACCAAACGGAATATACTGAAAGATGCCTTGAAAAAGCACAAACGCCTCAGCTCCAGAGAGAAGACTACCCATCTGCCCACGGTGCTCGATGCTCTAATTGGTTATCTCCCATACTTGCTCGCCCTCAACGCGGCGTCTGGTTTTGGTGATATCGGTGCTGAGCGGGTTGACTTGGGCGTGAAGACACCATTAGCGGTCGAATGGCGCTCTACTTTGTCCGCCACTTTACCTGGTCGCGAACCGCCTCGGCCAAAGTTCACAGGACTGCACCATGAAGTGGCCTTCGTGCTGTCAACGCTAGCATATGTGCACTCGCTGCAGGCTCGGACGCAGCTTCGGATACTACAGGCCAACGAGACCGTGTCGTTAACTGCTGAGCAGAGGACAACGGCTATAAGTACGGCCATGAAGAGCTTGCTTGAAGCTCAAAGCATTCATGCCTATCTTCTCACCATACCCACTGTATCTGCGGCCAAGGATGCGCCACCGGATATTCAGCCACCAACGATCTCGGCGCTCGCCTCGTTGGCTCTCTCAGAAGCGACGTTGATCGTGGTGTCGAAGGACGATCCGTATGCCGCCGCAGTAGCCGACGACAGAAATGAGAGCAATAGGGACTGGATGTACAAAGCTCCTAGCATACCGAAGGTGCGAGCTACTCTTCTTGGACGCATATGTTTGGCAGCTGCAGAGCACGCAAGTCAAGCTCAGGGCCTCTTGAACCGGAGTGGGTCGGCTGCTGGTAAAATCGACGATGATCTTGTCAGATATGTTGGTGACCTCAGGCGGACAGCTCGTGGCAAAGCTGCACGCTTCTTTGCCATCGATGCAGAGTTGTCTGGCAAGACTGGCGAAGCACTTGCGTGGCTCAAAGGTGCTCGGAAAGAAATGGCACTTGCCGTCGAGTCTGAAGACGGCAAGCGCAAAGGCTTACGTGGTCTCAAGCAGAGTTGGCAAGAACGCCGCGAAGACAAGAAAGTGGAGAAAGGCAGCAGCGAATGGGGCATGGATGCAGGGCGATTTGAGGAAGGCAGGGTAGTTGAAATGCTCGAGGCGAAGTGGGATAGAGAGAATAGCACGATCAACGTGCAGATTGTCCCGCCGCATGAGCCCTTGTTAGCCAGTATGCCGAGTGGCAGAGAATACCACTCGACACAGCCCTACGTGCCTCCGACATTAGACTCTGGTACGCTCGCCATGATGAGAGCGCCGCCTGATCCTAATGAGGCTGCATTCAGGGGCGACGAGGAAGACAGCGGAGACGAAGCGAGTGGGACTGGGCGAGGCGAGCCGGTGGGTGCATTTCCTGGCACTGCCCACGACTACGGAAGAAGCGCGACGAGCAGTAGCTACTACTGAATGAAAGTTGGTGAGGCTCAAAGAGAAAACTTTTCATGTCAACACAGACCAGACTAGCACTTGGGGCCAACAAACCCTCACAAGCCATTTGGTTTCATGTCACCAATCTGCTGCCCCAGGGGCATCGCACCTGGCACATCATCCTGACTGTCATGAGCAGAGACGTCCTTGCCCTCAATCACGTGTGGTCCTTTCGCAAGCTCCCCAACCTGATCCTCTCTCCCAAGCATCAGATGATCAATATTCACCTTCGGTCCTTTAAACCATTTTCGCGCATCCACAAACCACCAAATAAGCGCTCCAAGCATCGGCCCGCCATACACTAAGCAGGTCCAATTCATCATTGTCGGATCCAGATCGCTGCCAGTGACACTTGGCAAACACAGAATCGGCACCATCAGCGCCACGAACGCGCTGGCCACTGCACCAATTGGTATGCTGAACTTGCCGAGATTCCATGGTCCGGGGCGGAAGCGATGGCCCACAAAGAAGACACGGATGAAAATGGGTGTCGTGAAGGCTACAAAAGCTGCCAGAGCGCCAATGCTGAAGAGTGCACCAATGGTCAGAGAGCCGCCGAAGATTAGCAGCAGCATGAGGTTTCCAAGAAGGTTGTTGAACCAGACGGCGTTGACGGGAGTCTGCGTACGCGGATTGACTTGCTTCCAAATTCTTGAAAGTGGAAAGCACCCATCTCTGGCGTAGGCAAATGTGACCTGAAAGCAATGAGCATCGGTCAATCAATGTCTTTTAGTGCATTTCTGCTCGTGGCTTTGCTTACTCGCGAGGCTGCGATCATACAGCCCTGTCCCATGGCAAATCCGGCTATGATTGTCAGCGACAGCACGGCAAGTACCGCTTTATGCGGAAGGACCTGGTTGAGGTATGCTGCGAAGGGTTGGCCGAGGTCAGAGTCCAGCGCATCACCAATGTCCACGACCGTGTATGCCACGACGAGCTGCAGGAACCAGCCGAAGACGCCTCCAACGGCACTGGTGAGAAAGATAGCTCGCGGACTGGCAATGTTGGCGTTGCTGCATTCTTCTGCCAAATGGAATGGACTGTCGTACCCCGACATCGTCCAGATCACACCGATGAATGACATGAGCACACCAACGCCCTTTGGAAAATCTGTGCCAGGATAAATATCACCCCATACCTCGCTCGATGGGTTGAACTTCGATAGGCCTCGCGACACTCTGTCAGTTGCCGCAGGAATCAAGATGATGACAATCACCAAAGCAATGATATTGAACGTCGATCCCAAGCTGTTGACGCTGGCGATCCACCTTGTTGGAAACGAAGCCATGACCCCATGAATCAGCATAATCAAGACCGTAAGCAAGAAGGTCTGGTAGTTGGAAGGCACATAATCCGGATTCTGAATACTCGCCGATGCCAGAATCATCGCCGCAGTACCATAGTTGACAGACGGCGCACCCGTAATCTGACCCAGCCAATTCGACCATCCAGTAATCCACGCAGCGAAAGGTCCCCATCCAGGCGGCGCAAGGACCGCAGAAGCATAGTAAAGCCCTCCAGACGTCGGCATCGACGAGCATAGCTCAGCCATCGACGCCGCGACAGCCTGAATGCCAACCATAGCTACTAGCCAGCCCCAAGTCATGCCTGCGGTCCCGGCATACCCCATACCGTAGTACAAAGTCGTTGCGAAGCTAGGTAGCAGTCCGAGGACGGCAAAAGAAACGCAGAAAGTCGTCCATAGGGTGAACTCGCGTTTGAACTCTGGTTTGTAGCCCAACGCTGCTAGCACCTGTCCATCAGGATCCCATTCGCCGTCAGGATTGTTAGGGACGTCGCCACCCTTGAGGACAGATGTGACTGGTTCCTCTGCGACGCTCTTTTTCCGTCCGCTGGAGGCGGAGTAGACACTGTGATTTCGCGCCGCCATGATGCCAGGGCTTGAGGTGCTCGGCCCTCGCGACGATAGCAAGCGTTGTTAGCAACGCCAGGCGGGGTTGTCAAGACTAGATCTCTCTTTCGCCAATAGCCAAGATCATAATAGTGATTAAGCCGAATCAGTCAGCTAAAGCAAGCACCCGCTCTTGCTTTTGAGCTGCTACGAAACCAAGGGTATACTTTAGTACAAACATGCCGCGTCCTGTTTTACTGATAAGACCCCAGCAGCCATCTGCTTCCAGGATCAGCGAACCGCAAGCAGCTCCCACAACTGGCAAGTCCAGCCCGTGCCATTGCGAGATGAAGGCACATGATCATGAGCGATTGGGCGATAAGCGTTATCACGTTGCAGCAGTGGTCTGTGTAGGTTCGATTGCACAAGTATCCAACTAGGTCGTGGCCCACGTACTGCGTACATGTATATGTATATTGCGGGCTCGCCTAGCTAAAAGCAGTAAGTGGAGTGAGCAGGCTGTTGATAAGGGAAGTAGCGGTCACGTGCTGACGCGACAAGTGCAAACGCCGTTACGCGCGAGATTTCGTCGTGTCATCAAATACATTCTGATAGTCAATTTGCATAAGTCAACGCTGCAATCACTGATCCATTCCCTACCCTCGCTTACATTCAGTCATCGTATCTCGGGAAATCAATGCCAATACAATGCACCCAAGCAATCTTGTCGACTTCCTCATTGCACGCTCGCCGCTCTTCAGCCATCTTCACCCCACCGCACCACGAATACCATGTTAGAACTCGGTGCCATCATGCTCTGACCTGCGCTTGGCACGCTTGCCTTGGCTACCAGATCGTGGGCTGCCGAGGGCGCCATCCATTGCAAACACCTCCGAGCATGATCTAATGACCCGCTTGCGCTCGTCTACCCCTAGGACGCGCATCAGCATCGTCTTCGATATCTGACTCGTCACCAATGCCCCAGCCACGACCTCCGGCCTTACGGCTACCCATGCCATCGCCAGCAGTCTTGTAGATCTTCTTCTCCTTCGGCGTGGACTGGACGGTACGATGTCAGCAGAAACCTCAACGTGCGGGTCGGAATCGGAGACTGACCTCATCAGTGAACTCGTACTGCGGTGCAAAGTCGTTGCGCCGACCCGTGCTATTCTTACTGATGGCAGTACGCTCGTCGTGCTGGATCGGATCCTGGTACAGACCCATGCCCTTCTGGCGCTGCAAAGATTTGGCCTTGTCCGCCTGAGCTGGAGAGTCGTCGTTGAATTCAAAGTGCGGCTCAGCGTCCTTGCGAGGAGCATGAACCACTGGGCGCTTCAATGGCGAAGGAGGATCGTCCTACACGGTGTCAGCTCGGAGTTCAGAGGCAGGAGAGCACTGTTCTGTCAGTCACCTCTTGCACGCCAGCCCCCCATTGCCGATCATAGTCCGGCCTCGACCTACCTGACACCTTTGGCGGTGTCGTGAAGTCTTCGAAAGAGAAAGTAGCCTGGCTTTTGCTCGAGCTCTTTTTGCCATTGACATGGCTTTCTTGCGTGGCATCTTCGCCCTCGCCAAAGTCAAAGTGTTCGTATTTGTCTTTGTATGTCTTCTTTTGAGCGGGTAGTGGAGCCGCATTCTCATCATTGTCGTCAAACAAGCGATTTGGGTTGAAGTTCTTGCCAGCACCACCCTTGGTCGGAGAAGTACTCCGGGTGTGATTCTGGTCGGGCCGGTCTTCGCCCACAATGTCGGCTAGATCGCGTGATGGAGGCTTTGCAGTCTCTCGTGGAGCATATTTAGGCCCATTGTAAGAGCGGCTCGCGGCCTCCTCGTTGGGATCACGAGGGGCGAAGAGCGAGAGGCTGGCGTGCGGGTCTCGGGTGGCACTTACACTCTCATGTCTCTTGTGACGATCGATCACGACTTCTTGAGGGCCACGAAGCGGCAGTGACGATGCACCTTCGACGCTGTCCTGCCCAGCTGCTTTCAGACCCTTGGAGATCGCGTCAATCTGCTGTTTGCCGTCTCGAATGGGCCAGTTGCGCCCAGTGCGCCCGATAGCCTCTACCTGCTTCAGGAGCGAGCCCTGGTCCCAATGTAGGCGAATCTGCTTGATCTTGCCCTCGCTATCGAAGCTCACGATGTGGATCATAGGAAAAGTGACCAGTTTTTCGTCGAGCAAGTTCTCGTCGATCCCGGGCAGGTAAGCGCCGCCGCTGGTCTTGAAGAGTAAGGATGTCTGCGTCTCCACACAGAGCCCATGGCTGCTCTCGATTGTGTTCAGGACCTTCTCCTCTTTCTTGGTGATGTGCTTCTCCTGAGACTGAATGTGCTTGAGGATTGCGGTCGGCTCATGGATCTCGGTGGTGGTCGTGATGTACACCAAGCGGGCATTTGCAGACAGCAGTGATGTTTTCGGCGACTGCAGCCACGAAGTATATTGATGGCTGCCCATGTTGCTACCTATGTACGTCGCTGCTTTCGTTGTACTGTCGGCGCCACCCGCGCTGGTTGCCCTCGTGGTGTATACTGCGGTGCGGTCTATGTGCCACTGTTGCGTCTATGTTTGTTGTGATGTTGGTGTTGCAGCCGAGGAGGAGAATGACAGGCAACAAAAGGCTAGAAGACGGTGGCACCCCTGCATACTGTAGTGATGCCGGCAAGGGAAGGCGCGCTCAAGCCCCGCGTAGTAAACAATCATGAAACTCTGTCTGGAGATAGTAAGGTACCTTCTACTCCAGTCGAGTCTGCCATCAGTCCCAAGTCATCACTAGTGTCCACATACGTCCTTGACTATCGAGTATCGCTCCGTTCGATATGCCTTCTCGCTCACGCAACCAACATGAAGGGCCCGACTATGTACATGCCCCAGATCGACACTGGCAGGGACGGTGGTACCTGCATTAGCTTGAACTGAAGGCAAATATTCCATTAATAACCCAATGAGCAGATATCACGAAGTATAGCACGTTCGATTTACGGCTCCCGCCAGACATTGCGTTGGTCCGTTGGATCTCTACTTGACTGTCGTCAACAGTAATGATGGACAACCTCAATGTTGCAAGCTATTGCCGAGGCATTCCAAGGACCAGAGCTAATACCACCAACCCTCTACACGAGGGCAGTAACAAGCTTGCCCGTGTTCGCACCCGAAAACAGCTGCAACCATGTCTTCGGCACGTCCTCAAAGCTGGACTTGACGATGTGCTCGCTCTTGTCCACCTTCAACTTGCCCTCTGCCAAGCTCTTCCTGAACGACTCAATGGCCTCCTCCGTCTTGTGCAAATAGTCCAAGACGATGAAGCCTTTGATCTGGATACGCATACTGATGATCTCAAACCAGTTCTTCAGGCCCGTCGTCCGCTCTGGCGAGTTGTTATATTCTGAGATGGCGCCGCACGCCGCGACTCTCCCATTGCGAGCCATGCGCGTGAGCATAAAATCGAGGATCTCACCGCCGACATTGTCCTATTGTTCAATCAGCACTATTGCACTCACTCAGGATGCGCATCGAACTCAACTCACGTAGTAGACATCAGCATATCCATCAGGACCAGGAGTCGCCTTGGCCAAATCCTCCTTGAAGCTCGGGCTCTTATAGTTGAGGCAAAGGTCCGCCCCAAGGGACTCAACCCATCGGCACTTCTCATCACTCCCAGCGATCCCAATCACCTTCTTACAACCAATAATGTTCTTGCAAACCTGCACCGCAACATTGCCAGTAGCACCCGCCGCACCAGAAACAACCACGATATCGTCCTTGGTCACATGAGCAACCTCAGTCACACCGAAGTAAGCAGTCAATCCCGGAAATCCGAGCGAGCCCAGGTACAGCGTTCTAGGCAAGCCATTAGGGAGCTCAGGAGCCGGTTGCAGGCTTGAGGCAGGCAGGACAGCATACTCCGACCAGCCCGAAGGAGCATTGACCCAGTCGTCCTTCTTCCAGTTGGCAGACTTCGACTCGACGACTTGGCACAAGGAGAAGGCGGACATTGGCGTGCCTTCCTGAGGCGGCGGCATGTACAAGCGGCCTGGGTCCGCGGTGGCAGAGATCCACGTTCGCTGCGCGGGGTCGTTGGACAGGTATATTGTCTTCACCAAGACCTCATCGTCCTTGGGCTCTGGAAGCTCAGTAGTTACGAGCTTGAATGTTGCATCCGGACCCTCAAGATGCGGGAAATCGGTTGGCTTCTTGTTGAACAGCCATTGCTTCGTTTGAACCATTTTGGCAAGTCTTCTGGGCTTCAGTGCTAGTGAAGATGGCTTTCGTGATGAGTGTGTTGATTCCTCGACATCAATGTCAGCACCGCCGCAAATTTATACGCTGCCACAGCTCATAGGACCCACTTTGAACGTAGAAGCTGGAGACCATCTTCGGCTGCAACTCGGACTCTATGTAATCGCGATGCAAAGAAGCTTATCTCCGCGATTTCACGTGCTTGTTAAACAGCAATAATGATCCCACTTATATGCATTTATGCATGTAGGCTACTCGGGCTAGACATGCAGCATGAGTCAAGACTGACGCCAGTAAAGAGAAAGTACTGGAATGCAGCCAGCATTGACATGTACATCTCGACTGCTCAATCTCACTTACGACACGTCCATAGATCCTGACTACTTCTGGCGTCTCCGCATGCCAACCTCGAGGCCTAATGGCTTGCGCAAGAAGCCCTCCCTAGTGTCCAGATGATTCTGGTACAATTCAAACTCATATCGGCGGAATACAGTTGCGACAATAAGCGCCAACTCCATCTCAGCAACATTGCGGCCAACGCTTCAAGAAAGTCAGTGAATATCATGTCCGAACAGTGACTTCAGTGTAAGGCTTACCAGGAGCGAGGACCATACGAGAATGGAATGAATGCCATCTTCTGCCTGCACAATTCTTAGTAGATGTCCACACAACAGTATTCTTCGCAGACCAACCTCTCGGTGAGCTTCTCCCACCTCTCAGGCCTAAACTCATCAGCATCCGGACCCCAGATCTCCTTGCTATGGTGCATGGTGTATGCCGGCACACTGAGGACAAGCCCTTGCGGGAAATGGTGTCCAGCCAGATCGACGCCAGGACCCGGCGGCACAATTCGCGGCAGACCTTGGCTAGAGGTGCTGTGAATGCGAAGAGTCTCCTGAATAACCATATCCAAGTACCGAAGATCCTTGACCTGCTCGAATTGCGGTACATTATCAGTTGGCAAGGCCTGGTCGAGCTCAGCTTGGAGCTTCTTAACGACCTTCGGGTGCATCAAGCAGTGATACAGCAGTGCACACGATGTGTTCGACGTGGTGTCGGAGCCGGCAATGAGTTGCGTCAAAGCCTCAGCGGTAAGCTCTGCTCGGCCCAGCTTGTTGCCGCTCTCGTCTTTGCCTTCCATGAGACGTGCCAACAGGTCAACACGGGTGATTTCTCCTCTTTCAGCAGCCGCCAACCTTTCATTGACCCGAGCAATTGCGATACCAGCCAGATTCTGCACTGCCTCGATGCCTTTGTAGAAGAAAGGATCGGGAAGATACTTTGCATACGGCTTGATCCATGGCACGATGCCAATTGCATTTGAGACCTCTCCTCGACGGTTCAAGACCTCAATTGCAGGTGCAGAAGTAGGCGGAGCATCAGGTGTCATCCGCACCTCAGCGATATCCGCTCCCTTCTCCAGCATGCCAAAGGGCTGACCGAATGCCAGATCTCCAATGATGTCGAACGCCGTGTAGTTGAACCAATGCAGAGCATCGAACCGGTAGTATCCGTTATTCGCTTGCTTGCTCCTCCGATCCCACTGTCTCGCTAGCTCCTCAAGGTTGTGATGGATGTACTGCTCAAATTGACCCACACTCTTCGCACTGAACGTATGCGACACAGTCTTACGCTTGCGGGTATGCTCCGCCCGATCTCGAGTGTTGAAGAGGCCGCGCTGGATAGAGACGAAGGCATCATAGTACTCACTACATCAACATCAGCAAAGAAACCACCCACGGCATTTCCAACCCTTCACCTACGACTTCAAGAACCCCGTGCCATGCCCATAGATAACCGGGATCGCCTCAGGCTCCGCAATCGAAATCTGATTCGGCGACACCCTAACCAACTTCCCATACTTCTCATGCAGCTTGTGCACCGTCATGAACCTCCTGCACAGCCTGCACTCATACAAATACCACAGGTAAGAAAACTTGGCCAAGAAAGGTCCCGGGATGTCCTGGATCTGGGCATTGCGAAGGTACGGCGCGAGGTAGTAGAGGACTGGCACGGCGAGCAGGAGCCAGGGCGTGAGGAGGAAGTCGAGAATCATGGCCGCTCGTGCAGAGTGTGGTGTCACACTGCTGGCAGGCTGGATGGTGGTACAAGCCTCAGAGCTGGTGATGGCTATATGTATCTAGTACGCGCAGGACAAGCTAGTGTATGGCTGGGTCATGCTTTGGCAGCAGCAGCAGATTTGAGTGCTCACATGTACTTGGGATCTGGATCGGAAGCATTCAGGTTCAGCCTAGTGGTCCTGTAGCTTCAATTGTATCCAAGCAGTGCGTCAAATGGCAGCTTCGCTATCTCCATCGGAATTGCGACGGCTGTCCGAACAACTGCACAGGAATAATAGCTACCGTCTTTCCTGCCGGGATCAAAGCACTGCTTGCATCTGGATCACACCCCTCGAACGAATGGCAGAAAGTGTAATCATACTCCAGGTTGCCCCGCACTTTGTGGGATCGCGTGGGCTGGGCGTTCATGCCGACGTGCTTCCCATGGGTGGTAACTCGGTGTACTCTCGCTATAACGACACGGAAGTTCAATCGGGATACCTGCATTCTGGAAGCTGCCAATACCGAGGTCTATCCCGAACCTCTCAGATCATGCCACTCAACATAGCCTTTCACAGAGCATGAACAGCTCTGCGCATCTGCAAGACCTCCCCAAGCTACCTATCTACGGAAGGAGTGAATCGCCAATACTCTTACACATCCAACGCACTACTCATACATATCTTCATTTCTTGGCCATTTGAAAAAAAAGCATCCATCCAAAATTCCTGGAGGCAATTGTCGGGTCAACCATAACGAGGCTGCTGCGCTTGCTCATAGTAGACTGGTTGTCCATAACCATGCTGATACAATGACGGCTGCTGCGTAGCGTAAGCTGGCTGCTGCAGCTGTCCGTACTGCTGTTGCTGCTGCTCGTATGGATGCGGTACGTATTGCACTGGTGCTGGGGCCGAATCGATTGGAATGAGCTCAAGCTGCCGGCCGTACTTGTCCACGTACACAGGCTTGTGAGCTGGCTGTGGCTCGTAGTGATACTGCACGGGCGCTTGCTGCCCGTGCTGCGGCTGCACCTGAATGTACGAGTATGGCAGAGGGTTATGTGCTGATGCGTAAGGCTGCTGATAGTACGGCTGGCTGCCTTCGTCGACTTCCCGGTATCGTGGTGGCGACCGCGGCGCCAGAGGCGCAGCATAGTATGATGTCTGCGCCTGAGCACGAGCATGTTGGTTCTGCTCGAAGTGAATACTATTTCGAGCCAATGCTGCTTTGAGATCAACTGGGTCATGTCGCGGCGACGGCTCTGCTGCAATGCAGTAGCTGTGCTCCTGACGACCGCTAGAGCGTCTGCTCTCCGGACGATACGACGCAAACGAGGTCTGCGGCACAGCATACGGCGTCTGAGTTGGAGGAAACTGCGGGGCGCTTCCAGAGCGGTTGTCCACAGTCGCCGGAGGAGTGGCAGTCTGCGCCTGCAGTTTCCCAGTCAGAGACGCTAAGATGGCGGAAATATCAGGCGCGGAGGCAGGCTTGGCTGCACTGGGCTCCGCACGGCCTACCGAGGGGCTGCGATCGAGACCGTCCGGTTCTCGCTGCTGGGAAGTCGCGGTAGTGAGGTTATTCAGAGCAGCAAGGGCCTCTGGCGTCAGTCCCACGCTAGGTGCGGATGCCGCAGGTAGCGATGCATTTCCGGAAAGCTTTCGTGCAAGATCGGTGTCGAACCGAGCCGGATCCACAACCTGCTCCTTGGCGTACACTGGACGCCTGGGGTCGTATTCGTCCTCAGCGGGCGGCATGATAGCGTCTTCTGAGGTATCACGCCCAGAAACACCATTCGTTTGATTTCGCTTCTTCTTGCTTGGCTTTTGCTTGTCCTTGTTCAGCCGGCTGAGCAACCTGTTCGCAAGACCACTGTCCGACCGGACATCCGCCGACTGCTCCGTGACAGTACCAATCTTTGGCAGCGGCGACGAGAATGCTGTCGGGAAGGCCTGAGCGACAAGTGCAAGCTTCTCATCGTCCATGCCTGGCGTGCGGATAACGTCACTGATCAATTGAGTTTCCGGCAGCTCAAACATATCTTTGCTCCAATCTAACTGGCTCATCACTCCTTGCGGCTGATGCGCGATCTTGAAGTGTGTGACGAGGGATGCAACGTGGTACAATTTCGCATTGCGAATGCGGGCATAGTATGACTGATACTCGGCGGATCCGTCTGTTTGAGACGCCACGCATATTTTGCATGCCAGACCATGAGCGTTCTTCAGCGGGCGCATAGACACATTGGTGGCCAAAGCGTCCGTCAGAAGGTCCAGACTAGGCTTCTGATAGAAGCGCTCCTGGAACCGCACGGTGACGTGATGCAGGACTGTCTGCATGCGGATGCACTCCAACAAGTCCGTCATTGACGCCAGAGTATCCCACACCTCTCGTGCGTCAGAAGCAAGCTTGTAGAGCTGCGCGTCGTAGCTCATGTGACTAGCTTGTTGAGGAGGCTCGGCTGCATATGAGCTGTTGCGCTGCGGTACCCACGGCATCGGCGGCTGCCCGTGAGGAGGGCCTGCGAAATAGCCGTTGCTTGCGGACGACTGCTGCGCTCCGCTGGAGAACAAGGGGTTGTCTGAAAGCAAGACACTTGGAGTTGCGGGCATGTACGGAACATCTCGAATCGTGCGCTGCTGTAGAGTGTTTCGCGCTCGGGCATGCGGCTTGTACTCTGCCATCTTCCGGGCTGCTTTTATCCACTTCTCTGGTTTCAGGTGGAATGGTGGTTTATCTGGCCACTGCGCAGTCTGCCAGTGCACGACAATATTTCCCTGGCTGAAGGCCGTCGTATGTTTTGCGCCGTAATGCTGGATCAGTGACTCGAACGCGAACCACTTTGGGTTGCGTTCCTCTTCGCAGTTGGCACATATGAACAGGTGTTGATAGTGCGGCCCTACAAGGCTCTTGACTTTGTTGTCGAAGACCCATTTCATGTTGTCCAAAGACAGGAACGGTTCTGGAGATGGAAATCCTTGCTTCGAGCTCTGAGTGGCCATCTGGCCATGCACCGGGAGGTTTCCGGCCTGCTTGTCCTCCAAGTAGCGACCCCACACGTGCTGAAGTGCCCCGATGGCAAAAAGAGGTGCACTGTTGCCGTCCAGACTTTGGCCACCGCTAGAATGAATGTTGATGTATTCCTCTGCGTACTCACCGAGCCGTTTGCGTAACGGCTCTTGTGCATCCTCGTATTTTTGATCGTATACTTCCCTGGCAGGCTTTGTGAAACTATCGTCGTGGACGGTGGCGGGAATAGCAGCCTCGAGCGCAGCCAGCTGCTCGGCTCTCTTGTGCACCATGAGTTCAGCGGCCTCACGCTGTGACAGGAGCCGCGGCTTCAACATTTCCCATTGGGTACCATTCATCGGCGTCGTAATCTGCATGGCGGCATTGAACGAGTCCATGAACGGCAGAACCTTCGGCTCCAAGGGTGGCTCGAGCTCCAAACAACGGCGCTCAATTTCAGACTTTCGATCTGCACGGGCCTCTTCGATATCGTGGGCATTGCGGAGCGGCCGAGGTGCGAGATGGCCGATTGTGGTGGATGTTCCAAAAGTTGGTGTAAATCCTTTCGGGAAAACGTGAACGGGCTGTGGCAGTGTGTGCGGACCTAGAGGAATGTCAGGCTGTGTTCAGTCCCCTAAGATCTGATCAAACATGTCTCAAGGTCTGGGCTTGTAACGGACAAAGCTTGCTCTTGCATACGAATAACAGCAAGGTAATCGAAGGAAGAACAAGTAGATACTTGAATGGAAAGCTTGTGCTTACCGTTCGCCATGAAAGGCGGAGTGTGTGTAGGTGGGCTTACGCCGGTAGCTTTACTCTGCGTCCCTGCCACATAACGCGGGAAAGAAGGAAGGTCATACTCCCTTAGAACTTGCGCCAGGTCGGCGCCGAAACCAACCTGGCTTTCCCATTTCTCCCATCGCGCTGCATCGGCCATTCTCTCTCTGCCTTTGGTGTCCAGGCCTTTGCGCCATTCCTCGGCTGCGCCATTGCCATAGCCCTTGACGTATTCAAACTCGGCTGCAATGGCGTCCACATCCGGTTGATAATAGACCTTGGAAATGCCGGAGTGCTGAGGTATCGCCCCCGGTAGATGGCGCTGGATATCAGGCACGAAATGGAGATCCGGCGTACGAAAAGCATGGGGTAGACCGAGGCGCAGTAGGTTAACGCTCGTGATCATGAAATCAACATCCTGCACAGAATTAGCAGAGGTGTGTGCCCCCGATACGGCAAGCCCTACCCTGATGGTGCGCTGCTCCCAACAAGGACCGCAGGCCCGAATGCGAAACGGCCAGATGACGCGCAGCCCATCAGGTCCTGGTCCGGCGTTGTAAGGGTTACTGGCCAGCACGGGCAACGGCACGCGCGTGCAGAACTGGCAAGCCTTACCGCCAAGTAGTTGAAGCATCTGGAGCTCGGTATGTTGCAGCAGTGGCCGTGGCATGTTGGGGAAGTAAGCCTTCCTGGCTTCTGCCCAAATGGTGTCGCTGTCCAAAACGCGTATTTTCTTCGCGTCCTTCTTCGAGGTTGTGGACTCGGCCTGTGTAGTGGTCAAGTATCTGTTGAACGTCTTGGACACACGTAAGCAACGCGAAAGAACACCCGGGGAGAGTCGCAAGAACACCTGCTGCCACAGCTGCACAGGTAGTCGCTCCGCGGGAGAGGGTCTTGCATCCGGGGCGGGTTTGAACATTTCTGACAATCTGGGTTTCTTGCTGTTATCCTCTAAGCTCTGCTCCAGCGCGTCTAGTGGATCGAGCGCGTCACTGAGCTTGCGCTTGGCTCCGGCATGACCTGCGCTGTCCACTCCTTCGCCGAGCTGCTCTGGCTGACCCACGAGCGCGGGGCCTTCGAACGCCGGTTCCGGTGTTGGCGAGCGACTGGGCTCCGACAGGTCCATGTCGACAGACGAGTCGCCATCATCGACGTCGCTGAGCACTTCAGCATGTACCGGGGATTCAGAGGCGTCCGGGGTCGAATCCGATGGTGCTGGCACTTCCGGCACGCTTGGGTGGTCAGCAGTGGGCGCATTTGTGGGCGCATCGTTGTAGAAGTCGGAGCCTGGCGAATGCGGGTCGCCGTGGTTGTCGCCGTCCATGGCCTTGGTTGATGTCCCAAGCTCTTCGGCTGATGCGCCTTACCGGTCCCTGGGCTCTGCGTCGTGCATTCGCTACGTTGCCATGCGCGGAGAGCCGGGCTTTACCTGTCTGTGTCTGAGGCGGAAGAGCACACAAGGGGACAGAGGTGAGGTTCTGAGCAGGATGCGCAAGAAGCTAGTTCGAGGCAAGAAAAGGGAGGTACTTAAATACTAGGTAGCAACGGTCAGCGGTCGCTTCCTGTGCAAGCGGTGAATAGTCGCAGCAGGCAGACAGGCAGCGCAGCAGGCAGGGCAGGGCAGGGCAGGGCAGGAGCGGGCGAGATGGGAGCTGGAAGAAGGCGTGAGGGTAGGAGCCAGCGTGTGTTATTGACGAATCCAAAAGGTGAGGCTTCCGGTGTGTGCAAGTGCCCGGCACATGCGCCTTGCAGAAAGTTGCGCTCACACCCGACCGCGACTTGTGGCCGCAAAGCATCAGTCGCATAGTTCTATACATGTAACATCTACCTTCTACCTCGTAGGAGGCAGGGCGAGGTCTATCAATGAAATTGATGCCAAGGACATATAACGATCAAACCATTTGCAACCCTTCGGAGCTTTGGTTCATAACACGGGTGCTCGCTCATGCCTGCGCCCTTCGACAGCCAGAGCAATTTGATGGGTGCCGCAGGGTACGGTTAATAAAAATTCCACATATATACTTCACGCATAAACTATTGTATTCATGGCATCTAATAATGCATCTCAATACATGCATGTGATTTGATCGGGGCAGAGAAAGCGAGCGCCTCATTACGTAGGTAGTTCTAGTGGTTTCATGTGGCTGAGCAAGGCAGCTGCATGGGCCAGCACCATCTCCAATCTAGCCAATTTACATGTACTGTCCGCATTGCTCATTATAGGTACTTGTCGCACTTGGTCGACTCGCCCTCCCCGACAGCATGGCAACCCTCAACACCTCCGCCAACGGGCCTTCGATAACCGCAAGCTATCAAAAGATCGTTAATGCTCCTCCACCGTCCGGTCCCGCGACCGCATCCCAAACGTATGGCCAATGGGCCGTCTTCACCGTCCAGGCACCGCTCGTGTCCGCGTTCCAGCAAGATTCGGGCAAGGAGAGTGTGCTGAAAGTCCAGACGACTGGCGAGGGCGAGCTGCTGGACTTGATCGAGGAGTTCTCCGATAGCAGGATACAATTCGCGTTTGTCAAGGTCAAAGACCCCAACACGGGACTTCCGAAGAACGTGCTCATCGCCTGGTGTGGTGAGGGAGTACCAGAGCGCACCAAAGGCTACTTCACCAGTCACCTCAACGCTGTCTCAAAGATACTACACGGCTACCACGTGCAAGTGACCGCGCGCTCTGACCGAGACCTGACACCAGAAGTGATTGTGCAAAAGGTGGCAGACTCGTCGGGCTCAAAGTACAGTGGTGGAGGCGCCGTGTCCTTTTCCGGCGCATCTGGCCCGCCGCCACCTGTTGCGTCGAAACCGATCATGCCAACCAAAAGCTTTGGGACTGGTGCCTTCCAGCCACTCAGCCAGCGCTCGAGGCACACCCCCGCCTCTACAGGGCCGACCGACGATGACGGTTGGGGCGCAGACGCACCGCCAGTCACTCGATCGCAGCTTGAGAAGGTCGAATCTGCGTACAAGCCTACCAAGGTGGATATCAACCAGTTGCAGTCTCAGCATCAGCCGTCCCGGTACCAGTCTACACAGCGCGAAGAAAACGGCAATCCAGACGTGGTGAAGGGCGGCTATCAGCCAATCGGCAAAGTGGACATTGGAGCTATCAGAAGACAGGCGCAAGAGCAAGGCAGCGTCCAGGATGACAGGCCAACTGTTGTGAAAGGCGCATATGAGCCTGTGGGTAGGGTGGACATCGCAGATATTCGAAGGAAGGCTCAGGGTGCTCCGCAACCAAGCCCACCGCCAGCTTCGGCACCGGCAGAGGACGACGATCGGCCAAAATCACTCGCAGACCGCTCCGCGGCTTTCCAGCAACCATCGGGAGGCCGTCTGACTTCCTTGCCAAAGCCACAGGTCGCCAGTCGCTTTGGCTCTCAAGCCAGCAACTTTGCAGGTACGAAAGCACCGACACCTGGCGGTTTCGAGACCAAACCACTGGCCCCAGCTGCGCCTGTAGGCACCGCAGCAAAGACCTTCGCAGATGCAGGCGGAAAGACGCCGGCACAGCAATGGGAGGAGAAGCGGAGGGCACGTGACCTTGGCGGTGCTGCAGAGACCCAGACATCCTCAATGGGCGGCTCAGCAGCACCTCTCCAAAGCCAGCAGAGCGGTGGATGGCAGAGTGGCTACGGTGGCAAGAAGTGGGGAGTTCAGATCCCGACTCGTACGGGCGGCAGTGGTGTCAGCGCACAACGTACTGGCGAGGAGCCGTTGCAAGAAGAGCAGGAGCCGGCCGCGGGCGGTGTTGGAGCGATCCGAGACCGTTTCAAGGATGCGGCACCTATGGGTGCTGCTCGAGATTCCACGGGCGGAGCTCCGGATCCGCCTGCCCTTGATACCGCTAGCAAGCCTAATGCAGGTGCCCGAGGCCTGCCGATACCAGGCCTGCCGCAAAGACCACAGGATGCGGAAAGGCCAGCAGAAGAGCATCAGACTCTGCCGCCACCGCCACCTCGACCTTTCCCGCAGGATGACCCCGAGGAAGAGGAACGAGAGGATGAGCCAATAGACTCTGGATCGCCAGTGCGCATTGCGATGCCAGTTGCTCGCGGTCCAGAACCCGAGATTGAAAAGGCAGAGCCTCTTCCACCAAGAGCAGTACCCGCAGCCTCTCTCGAGAAAGTCATATCGCAGCACCAGGAGCCCGAGCCCGAAGAAGAGGATGAGGATCCAGCCCGCGGCGCTAGCCAAGCTGCCGCCGTCAGCACGTTTGGTCACAACGCAGATCCGAGATCCGCTGAGACTGGCGGCAAGCAGGCCATTGCACAGTACGACTACGAGAAGGCGGAAGACAACGAGCTTGAGCTCCACGAAGGCGAGCGTATCACTAATATCGACATGGTTGATGAGGATTGGTGGATGGGGCAAAACAGCCGTGGTGAAACGGGTTTGTTTCCCAGCAATTATGTCGAGCTTGTGGAGGGCGGTGCTCCTGATTCTATTGGGGCTGCTGCTCCTCCACCACCGCCAGTCCAGGCGGAGTCGGCACCACCAGCACCCGCGCCGGCCGCCGCGGCTGCGGGAAAGACGGCCACAGCGCAGTACGATTACGAGGCTGCTGAAGACAATGAGCTCAGTTTCCCAGACGGTGCTACCATTACGGAAATCGTAAGTCGCCAAGCTGAATACCTTGCTTGCCTACTATTTACTAACCCATCTTGCAGGAGTTCCCAGATGAAGACTGGTGGTTTGGACACTACGGCGGCAAGAGTGGTTTGTTCCCAGCGAACTATGTGACACTGGATGAATAAAGAAGCAGCGGGTGAAGTGGCCAAGGTAGCGCGGCTGTAGGTGTCATAAAAAGCATGTGTACAGTAGTTGTCTCGAGCGACTGCGAAATCGTCGTGACGCTCATACGGACGGCATGAGAACTTTCGAAGCTGACAGTATGTTTTGCCATTGGACGCCAAATGGTCCGGGACTAAAAGGTATTATGGCTGCGGCCACATGGCTGTGGGTATCGAATGACGATGCTGAAGCGCTCGCCCGCCCCAGAAACACTGCCACATACCGCGGCGCTCACAGCTCCGAACATCCAATCCCTCGGCGCAGTGCATGACATTTCCGAGATCTGTGCAGTGACGTGTATTTCCACTTCATGCTCCGCTGATGAGCGGTCTACCGCACATAAATCTCCATCTATACATTTCTACGAAAGAGCAAATGGAAGATCTTGTAGGCGGGTCCCGGCGTGCCGTCGATGAATTACGCGCGTCCGCTGATCCTAAGCGATGATACATATCGCCGGAAGCGCATCATCGGATTCTCGAAGGCATTGTCCCTCACGGGCTCCTGCAAGACGCTACAGCCTGTGAAGCCGATGCCCGAGGGCACCTTCGAGCATGCTGGGCTCGCTGCGCCATAACGTCCGCCCACTCGCCGTCAGCAGATCTGTCATGATGATCACAGCCTTTATTCCGAAAGCGTCGAGCAGTTGAGCATTTCCCGCCTCTTGAAACATAGATTATGCCACCTGCGAATGCCGATGACGCCTGACATGATTAGGCATGACATGGTGGGTTTACACCTACGGTTCTGTTTCAACTCCAATCCGCCCGAATGATGATTCCTGAAGGTCTTGGACTGAAGTGATTTCGTTGATTGCATCTTCTTGTCGCGGCGCTCATTCGATCCCGTTGGTACGCGATGCTTGAGCGGGCCGGTTCTGTACCATACGTAGAAGGTTGCGCATGAGGACGACAATGGTGACTTTACCAATGGCCGGAACATATATCGACGCCTTCTCTTTCACGTCCGGATTAAAGTTCTGAATGTGATGTTAGCAGGCCTAACAAAGCCGCAACGCCAATTCTCGTACCTTCTCGCTAGAGAAATTGATGCACACAGCTCCATCGCGGATCAGATGCGTCGGGACCTTATACTTGTCGCCCGGGACGCCGCTGATGACTACGTCGCTGATTGGAAGGCACTGCTCCAGCGTCCATCCCTCCATGTCTTCGACATCGTGTTTCTGCTTCTTGAGGCCGCTGCCCCTGCTGAAGTACTGCACACCAGTGATATCTACGCTGTAGACATCCGCACCGTCGTTGGCTAACAAAGCAGCCAACGGCCTCCCGACAACTTCGCTGCGATTGATGACTGTAATGCGACGCCCGTGTAGACGTCTTCCATAATCCAGCACCGGGTTGTAGATATGGATATACTCCAGGATCTTCAGGATGGCCAAGGGTGTGCAGGGCAGGATGGATTTCCTCGTGTTTGTCGGTGGGTCCAAGAACCGAATGTTCTGATACATATTGCTGATCAATTGGGGCGACAGTCCTTCGACGTCTTTGTACATGCTGACGGCCCATTGCAATGTCTGATCTCGTTTGGAATCGAAGACCGGGTAGTAGACGATAATGCCATCCACATCGTCGTCGTTGGTAGCCTTGCGGATTTCTTCTTCAAGCTCCTCACGATCAACCTCGTGGAGAATGAAGTCAAAGCCGCTGATCGATCATCAGCCTCTGGTGAAAGTCTATTTGAAACCAAGTGGTTGCTTACTTCTCCTTGCAAGTCTTTGAAGTCCAGTCTGCATACATACGAGCTGCAGGATCTTTGTTGGCCAGAAAGCCATGCAGTGCAGGAGCTCGACCTAGCTTCTGCAGGTCTTCTTCGACCTCCCTCAGTAGGCTCTTTGCGATAGCAGCCGAGAGGATGAATTTGCAAGATGATGCCGCTGTTGAAGCCATTCTGAGATTTTAGACTGGGACTGCCCAGGAATTGTAAGCAATGTTGTAGATAAGGACAAGTTTCATGCAAGTTGCTCTCTTTGATGCTGGTCGATTCTGTCGTACCGTGAGCAACCACAACAGTCTGCAAGACAACACCAAACCTGTTGTGCACTCCAGCTTCTTCCGAAAAATTTAGAATTGCAGATCCATGCACAATTCCGGGAACGGGCCGGCGGAGTGACCCGCTCTTGCCTGAAGCACGCTATCGTCACTAGCTGAAAAATGACATGGGGAAGTCTGCATCAGTCACGGTCAACATACCATGTGGAAATGTCCTCGGATATCACGCTCTACCTCCTGGAGGTCGACAAGGACAAGGCAGAAGCCCAGAGGATCGCTGCTAGTAGCGCGAAACGACTGGAGGCCAAGGAGCTGAAACTCATCGACCTTATCACAAGCCTCGAACCATACATCAACAACAAAGACGATGGCGCACAACGTGCCAAGTCTGTTGCCTACTTAGCTGATGTTCTGCTGGCTCTACCACCTAGAGTCTTATCCGGCCAGGAGAGACGCCTCTTGTGCGATTTCGTCCTCGGCAGGATAGAGGGCGACCATGAGGGCATAGGTGCGTCAGCAAAAGCACTGGTGGCGCTTGAGCAACTTGGAAAATGGGACGGTGCAACCGCGCAGAAGGTCCTGCGTACCTTCATCGACAATACGAACCCGTTACGGCAAATAAAGCTCCAGACCGAGCGGTATGCCGTCGTCCAGCTCATCGACGTATTGATGGCCAAATATCGGGACGCCCTGAAACAGTTGCACGAGATTGACGGCAAGTTCATGGACGGCTTCATCGCGTACTTCGAAGGCGAGAAAGATCCACGCAACCTCATGATCATCTTTTCGCTCCTGCGAGTGCCTATGACAGAATGGGATGTTCATGCATTCGCACAGGACCTGTTCGACTCGGTCTTCAATTACTTTCCCATCACATTCAAGCCACCTCCAGATGACCCTTATGGTATTACAGCGCAAGACTTGAAGGACCGCCTTCGAGATTGCATAGCTGCAAACTCAGACTTTGCGCCGCATGCTTTCCCGCAACTGCTGGACAAGCTTGATTCAACTTCGATGAACACAAAGAGGGATGTACTTCAGACTATTCAAGCATGCATCGTTGGCTATGGGGCCAACTCCATCAACCTGTACTCGGTCAGTCTGTGGGATGCTCTCAAGTTTGAGATTCTGAACGTGCAGGAAGAAGACTTGGCCGTTGAGTCACTCAAGGCTTTGCAGCTGATAGCTGCAAAATTTGCAGACTCTCGTGAGGGTCCATTGAATGCCTATCTGCGGCCTATCATTAAAGAGTGCAACGAGCATCTGGAAGATGCTCCAACAAAGCAGTCAGAGGCTGCGGGTCGCATATTGCGTGCAGTAGCATCTGCAGGGCCTTATGCCGCCGACAAGATTGCGAATGGCGTCCTTCCGGTGCTCTTCTCTTTGTACAAAGGCTCAGAGTCAATCACCAAGCGCCGCGGACTGCTGGAAGCCTTCAGTCAGGTCGCAGCAGCATACTCAGAGATAAGTATTGCTCGGGTTGACGCTACCGCGGACGCCTTGCGCGTACATTCGAGCGAAGCTGTACACGCTATGGTGCGTGCTTTGGTACACGCGCCAAAGTCCGAAGTCTCGTTCCGACTTGTATCGCTCAGCGGCTTGGCTCAACTGACATCGATTCCTAAAGTTCTATCGGACGAAGAGACTGTCTTGGCAGTAGATACTGTCACAGACATTGTACTGCATGAACGCGTGCAAGGCCATGGCGACATCCGGAGTCAGGCGGTCAAGGCTCTGACTGAGATGGCACATAATGCACCGTCGGCACTGCGTGATCGCACGATTCCAGCCTTCATGGTCGAACTTCCGGACGCACCTGCGGATATTTCGCAACCCACAGCGGTTTTGGAAGCATTTGCGCAACTGAGTACTGAGCGTGAGATCTTTGATACTGTTGTGGTGCGCTTGAAAAACAAATTCAACGCGGCGCAGCACCAGCGTGCTCCAACAGAGTACCAACGAGCTCTGCTATTGGGACTGCTGTACGCTTTCACGTTCGGCAGTCCTTTGCTGGAAAACGGCACCATTCGTAGCGAGTACTTTACCGAGTATGCTGAGCCAATGATTGTGGAACATGTGCGAGACGCAAAAGGAGGCAGAGACGCGTCTTTGCTTGACGTCGTTGGACGATTGGCCAATGTCATGCTCCGAACGCAGGGGGTGCACTTTCAAAGCACGGTTTATGCCCGACATGCAGACTGGCTCTCAGCTGCCGCAAAAGTGGACGGGAAAGTCGAGCAGCACGTGGTGTCGCTTGCCCCGTTTACCTTGTACTACTACGCCGCTCTCAGGACTGAAGTGGTCGATGCAGCAGACATCGTGACTGCCCTGCAGGCCCAAGCCAAGGTTGCAATGAGCAGTAGCCTGCAACGAACAGTGGTGAATGCGGTCTTGCGGCACATTTCACTGATCGTCAACAAATTTGCCAACCCAAAGGCTATGCAAGCAACGCTCCAGTCAGCCGGCCTTGAAGTCGAGGCGCTTCTCACAGGAGACGTCCCTCTGGCAGTCGTGGACACCGCTTTTGCTGTTGTTAAGGCTCTTTTGCTCCAAGGCAAAAGCGGATCTTTGACAACGAAGTACATTCAATCACTTCTCAACCTACTCGCCAACGCAGAAAAGAGCACAGCTCGACGCTTCGCAACACTACTCGCACCAGATGACATCTTGAGCAAAGAAAACCATTGCCTAGTCTCTGGCCTATACAAGCAGAAGATCTTTGGACAGGCGGTGCCGTCATTGACAGAGTCAATCCGTTCGGCAGACCCAGCGAAGAAGCCGAATTACGTTGTTGCATTGCTCGGGATACTGAGATGGCTCCCATACTCCATTCTCGAACCGTCCCTCGCCTCTCTAGCGCCACCACTTCTCCAAGCCCTCGACCTGGCTGACACCGCAGATCACGAGATCAAGGCGTCTGCCCTTTCCATCTTCGAGTCAGTACTTATGCACGATTCTGCTGTCGTGACTGAGCATACAGCTTCATTGATCACGCGCCTGCTGAACCTTACTTCGGCGTCATCAAACAACGCAACTGTGCGAGCGAAAGCTTTGCAGTGCATTGCTCTAGTGCCCAAGCAATTGAAGCGGGAGGCTGTAGTACCGTATAGACGGCAGGTGGTGAAGCGATTGATGCCTTGTCTGGATGACGCGAAGCGAGTGGTTAGAAGCGAGGCTGTCAGGTGTAGGACTGCGTGGCTAGGCCTCGATGACGGAAATGATGATGAGGACTAGATGAGGGCATGGGAGTTCATGTGAAGTTGTATGAAGCTAAAACTGGTACGGAGCACAAGCCCTCTTGCTACAACTCTTCGATGTATTGTCAAGAGTGCAGATCATGCGATCACAGTTGAAATGAATTATAAACCATTTTTCTGATTGATTCGTCATGTCCCAATGCCAAAAGACTACCTCCTAGCCGGGGTCTTGCGAAACGTTGCTCGAGCTATTCTACTGACTCGCAACAACCACACTAGTGATCATCCGTTCCATCTTGCATTGAGACCCGCAAATTTGAGTGCGTACCTGCATTTGCGGAGGTGCAACGTCACCGGTGAGGCAGTGGCCAACGAGCCCTCGGAGACAATGCCGCCTGGAATCGGGCTCCCATTCCAGGGAGGCATCTCTGCCATCGACAACACGAGAAATAATGCAATCATCAACATAAAGACATAAAATGACTGCATTGAAGGAAGGCACTGAATACGTCGGTGAGTCCGGCATCAAATACCTGGCCGTTGGAGCTCTGGGTCAACAGAACGTCTTCACTGCTGTGGAAAGCGGCAACCATGGAAATATCGTCGTGCTCAAGGCGCCATCTGAGGATGAAGCTGCGCCATGGCCCAAATTCCTCCACGAACTCACAATGCACGAGCTGCTGAAGGAAGCGCCATTTATCCGCAAATTGCTCGACAGGATTCTACCGAAAAATGGCACTGGTCCGATTATGGTATTGGAGATTCTGGAGACGACATTATGGCATGCCAGGACGCAGAGACCCTTTACGAAATCTGAGATCAGAGTGGTCGCGCGATCGATATTGCAGGGCTTGCTTGAGGTTCATAGGCAGGGCCTCGCTTACATCGACTTGAAGATGCAGAATGTCCTGCTCAATGGCTTCGACCCTGACACACCAGGCGATGGGTCCACACTCGATGTTAAACTAGGCGATCTGGGTATCGTAATGGACTCCCCGTCGAAAGGCGTGTCACAACCGATCTCTTACCGTGCGCCCGAAGTCTACTTCAAGCACGAGCTTTCCGCCGATGTCGACATCTGGGCTTTTGGTCTGATTTACTCTCATCTTCTGGAAGCTCGCACGAGGTTCGAGAAGACGGGCATCTACGATGATCTGGAGACGAATTCAGGTAATATGCTGGACAGGGAGGCGGCTGTCAAGAGCGCGTTGGCGAATGATTATGATTTGGAGAATCAGCCGTACTACCAAGACGCTGCTACGCCGTACCAGCATCGGCCCTCAGGGAGTCAGTGGGATGTCCTGAGGCAACGTGGATTGGAAGAGGATGAGATAGAGTTTCTGCAGTGGGTGTTGCAGGCTGATCCGACGACGCGACCAACCGCACTGGAAGTACTGGACTCGCGATGGTTGAAAGATGACGGCGGCTCTCCTATCAAAGGCGACGCTGCGGGTGCCAATATGGACGGTGCTGCTGACGCTGGGAACGAGGTCGTCAGCAGGCAGACTTCGCGGGCTTCCAGGTCTAGCGAGCAGAAACGCAAAGCCTCCTCGCCCGCCGCCGACCCAGCACCGGCGTCCAAAGCCGAAAAAGCCGGCGAGCAGAGGACTTTCACACCCACGAACGGCCAGAATGGTTTCGGCACTCTGTTCAATTACCGCAAGGACATAGACACACAAGGGAGTCCAATCCAGACGCATCCGTTCATGGCTAGTGCCGTGACCTCACCAATCGGATTGGGACCGGCAGGGACGGCAGATGAGATGCAGTTGCCTAGCACTATGATGGACGAAGGTAAAGGTGGCGAAGGAGGCGGGAAGAAGAGCAGGCCTACGAGTATGAGGGACTCGATTACTGCTGTTGCTGATATTCTTGCTGGGAAGAATTTGGCGAGGACTGAGTCTAAGGAGGTGGGGCAGGATGTTGAGCCCAGCAAAGAGGTGGAGGAGAAGGTGGATGATGGTAGTGCGAACGGCGGGACGTATCTTTCTTACAGGTGAAGGAGGTCTAAGGTAGCCCGCATCTGAGTTGCATAAAACCTGTATTGATAATGGCTGGGATGTACTAGTACTGGCTTGGTTTGTGGGTCCAGGCCACATATGATAGGATGCTACACTGTTGATCAGCGCGGGCCTGTCAAGTCTGCTTCCACCAAGTATGTGATAAGACATATAACATGACATTCATGCTCTCGTATTGTCTTGCCGGAAATCATACAGGTTCTCAACTATGTCATCTTCGCTGATAATCTGTAGTGCTTTATCCTCTGAAATGCCCTCGCTATGCATAATCTCATGATCGCCTCCTCTCATTCTCCTGCATAAATTCGTCGGAATGATGTCTCATCATCAAAGTCATCACCTTGGACATATCAGGCGCCTTGCCGTCAATTGAGGCAGTCTTGCGCACATCCGAGGAGCCGGCGCCGTTCTACGCCACCATCTGCTACACCGTCAGTAAATCTGTCCAACAGTGCTGGGGTATTAGGACTACTCACAATCTTCTCGTAATGTGCAGGTGTCTCCCTCGAAAGCAAAGTTGTCACCTTCTCCACCTCCTCGGACAGGCCCTGCACATTCGCATCCCACGCTCGCAAGTTCATGGCTGCGGCGTCACTGCCACCTTCCTTGGTGTTGAAGTAAAGGATATTCGCAATCTGATCTATCGAGCCAGAAAGGCGGTTTGACTCGATCATGTTCGATGCATACAGCTCTGCCCTATCTGCATCAACACCAAGAAGCTGCCCCAGCGCGGCGAAGCTGATGTTCTGGTAGATGCGCGACACGGCTAGTAGATTGTGCTCGAGGACGGCCTTGTCAAGCACTGTGCTGCCGTCACTTGTTTTGGCTTTCTGGTGTTCTTGTAGTCCCGAGGCAAAGGCAGCCACTTCTTCAGGTGACAGCAAGCGGTCCAGGAAGATCTTCTCGAGGATGCCGTGCTCAGGTGTGTCGTTTGCGCGCTCGTCCTTGTAGAGTCTGCCTAGCTGTCTGCCGCGCATTGGACCAGCTGGCGCGAGGACGGCGCAAGTAATGGCTGCACTGAGAGCTTGGAGGCGCTCCTCCTCGGCGACTGCTGACTCGTTGGAGAGGGTGTGGTAGGCAGAGGAGGCGTCGAGGAAATTGCGTTGGCTGTCGTAGATTCGTGCTTGACTCAGCGCGAACTGCAGTCGCGTCTCGTGGCTCGTGACATTGAAGATAACCTGCTTGACGCGGTTGAGATAAGTCAAGGCGTTGGTGTGGTCCTCATCCTCGATGTAGCACCGACAGATGCGCATCCACACTTGCGATTTCGTCTCGTCTGTCACGGTCCTCTGACTCGATTCGAGTGTGATGGTCTGCAGGGTCTTGGCACTGCTTGTCCAGTCCTCTTCCGCCTCGTATGCATCTGCCAGCGTGTACTTCAGGGCACTGTCTTGCTGCTCGTAGCTGACGATGCGTGGTTGGAGGAGCTGGACGATGGCGGTGCCGGCTTCAGTCTTGACATCGTTGTCGGTGATGCTCTTGAATTGCTCGACGAAGTGTTGGAGGAGCGGGCGTGAGTGGATCACACCGATGCTGTCGGAGAGGAGTGCCTGGACATATGCGACGAGATTCGGGGCGAGGTTGGCGGGTTCGGAGAGGATGGAGGCGAGGATGCTGTGGAAGGCGTTGGTGCGCGGTGAGGCATCTGACACACTCGTCGCCTGTGACAGCTGCTCCGTGATCTCAGCCGACGCCATCTTGCCGGTGAGTTGTGCACGAGGTTGCTCCTGTTTGACAGTCAAGCTGCATTGTGAACCTGCGGCGTTAGTCGTAAAGCCGATGCCTGTCATGACTCAGTGAACGATCGAGGATAACTTGACTCATCACGCATTCGACTCGGTCAGCAGACATACGACATGGCTGCCGTCAAGCCCGAGATCAAGGTCGACGAGCCCGACCGCACCCTGGCCGACATCGACGAGTTCGAGGAGGACACCGACCTCTATATTCCAGACGAGAATGCGGCATCATGGCTGGTCAACATCCCGCGAGACGTGTGGCAGGTGTGGAAGGACATGTACGATCAGGCGCCTGAAGGTCAACGCATACAGCTGGGCACAATGCGCGTCTACCACGAGAAGCCGGGCGAGGAGAACCAACCTCTGAAGCAGAAGATCCAGATCCGTCTGCGCAATGATATACCACAGCACGAGAACGTACTGAAGAACTACGATGTCAAACTCACCAGCTGCGGCGATAGCAACGTCTCAGTGTTCTCAGAGAAAGACTTGCCGGGTCATCGGTCCATGGGCGCAGGCAGGAACAGGCTCCAAGCGAGCAAACCCACAGGCATCCCTACCAAGAACGAGCGCTACGGTAAGGACGGGCGCGCCAACTACCGCACCGCGATCCCAAAGCAAACGGCACTCGCACCACAGGTCCGCAACGAAGGCAAAGCGACACCCATCGAAGACGCGCAGTACCACGAGCACATCAAGAAACAATGGGATGCGCACGTCGCGCCCAAATCACGCGTCGGCTTCACCGCCGGCATCGACAAGCGCTTGCACCCCGGCCTCTCCAGCAACCTCAGCTCCTTCAACTCCTTCTCGCTCTCCTCCCAACCCTCCAAATCCAAATCCAAAGGCGGCAAAGTCGTGCGCGATAAAGCCGTGCGCATGGAGTGGGGCGAGCTCACACACCGTCTGGAGGATTGCTTCAAAGAGTACAAGTACTGGAGTATGCAGAATTTGCGGAATCGATTGCATCAACCCGAGGCATATATTAAGGAGGTGCTGGAGCCGATTGCAATTCTGAGTCGGAGTGGTGATACAAATAACCATTGGATGTTGAAACCGGAGTATGCGAGTATGTTGGCTGATGCGAAGATCGATGAGGAGACTAAGGCTGGGAGTGGAGAGGACTTTACGGCGACCGGGGATGAGATGGAGGAGGGCGAAGAGGAGTTTGAGGATGTGAAGATGGAGGGAAGTTAGGAGTAACATCACGGCGGACGACAGTTTTCAATCAGATTTAGATTCTGGTGGTCATTGGGATCCTGTTGTGTTTCTATTTGATACCCGAGCGCTGGGCAGCTCATCAGATTGGAATTTATCGCTTGACTCTATTTGCACGCTCTACGTCTGCAAGTGATGCGGTTGCGCCAGTGTTTTTCTCCAGCCGCAACGGACGATGCGGTTGCGCCTGCTCTTCCCATTTGTAATATATCTTTGCTTGTTTGCTCGCCTGCCCCTGCAGGAAGCTTTCATTCGTAATCAGTCACCCTCGCCTATGCCCGTCGCAATCCGACTTCGCACACAGCCACCACATCCTTCTTGGCCTAGTCCAATTCAATTGTCTCCGGTTTGTACTCAGCAGCTGCACAGTCCGTCGACCGCAAGCTCTTCACAATCTCCTCAAAAAGCGCCTTTCCAAAGCAGCTTGGCACAGCATTTCCGATCTGCTTTTTGATGCTTCCTTTGAGTCCGTAGAAGCGGTGGGTAGCCGGGAAGCTTTGTAGCAGCGCGAGCTCTCTCAGCGTAAAGGAGCGCTTGCCACTCGGATGAATGTCCCTGTCGCCACCAGAGCATGTAATCAGTGCCTTCAGAGGCTCGTCAGGGCTGAATGGTACCTCGTTCTTTCTGGTGTGCCAGTACATATGACTATCGTCTCGTCGAGGAATCCGCTGTAGGATATCCCCAATCGTAGTGAATGGTTCAAGCGCGGCGCCATGCGTTGGTTTTGGGAAGGGCGGCAACTTCTCTCCCGGCGCAGAAGCAATGATGATCAGTCTCTTCCTTGGCTGTGGATTGCCGTGCTCGGCCAAATTCATAATGCACCATGAAACAGAGTAGCCGGCAGCTGTAATCTGGTGGATCAAGGTACGGAAGTGCCTACCACCACGGTGCGACCGGATTCCCGGAGTTTGCTCGAAGGTTGCAATCCTTGGCTTGCAAATGCTGAAGATGGGCAGGACAGAGTAGCTAGTCGCAATGTTCTCGTCGTCCTTCGAACCATTGACCGTGTGCGCCGGCGAGTGAGGCTGGCAAGGAAATGAGACATGCAGCACGTCGACTTGGTAGCTGCGTCTTCGACTCCTGCAGAAGCTGTGAATGTCCATCTGCATGACCTTCGAGTCTGGAAAATTGAGGCCAAGCGTCTTGCAAGCGTCAGGCCAGGAATCAAGAAGGAACTTCAACCGCAGGCCTGCCTGCTTAGCCCCTGATGCCATGCCTCCAGCGCCAGCGCATATGTCGCCGTAGATGTACGCGGCAGGAGGCGCAGTCGAAGCTGGTCGGACGACCGGACGCGAGCTGCTTGTTTTTGCCGTGCTGAAGGGGGAGAGCAAGGTCTTGCGAGAAGTCGACGTCTCAATCTCTTCGCAAATTTGGACGTCATCGTCACCCTCCCCTGTCAAATCAATCTCGTCGTCTCTGCGCGCACGCTTCTTGCGGTTGTTAGGATTCGCCGTCAAATCGCTTCTCTTAGTAGCTGTAGCTGGGCTGCCGCGCCACTGCTGAGCAATAAGCACATCTGGCATGCTTGGGTCGGGATTACATTCGGATTGTTGTAATTGTATGAGCGCCTCCATCTTTACTTTCCTGTCTCCAGTGTCGTAGAAGGAAACCCACTTCCACCGGCAGACTAAAGGTCCTGTTTCCAGTGCTTTGACCTTAAGGCATCGACCATGCATGTCATAATAGTCGTGTATTTGCTCGCGAAAGCTTGCCTGCGGGAAGCGCAAGTTCGTTAGGATGAGCTTGCGCTCGCATAGCACTGATGCAATTGGTATAGACTCCAAGCACTGGTGGCCTGTCGGGTTGGTATCGTTTTCGGAGTTGGCCTTGATGACCATAACCACCTCGTTGACTTTCCTGGGCATCATATCTTCGCAGAGATGGGCGCGTACCAGCCGGTTGCCGAGCAACTGTATGCCTCGGTTTGGTGCCTGCACGATGTGGTCGACTAGCCAAAAGTCACCATTAGACAGCTCGTAACAATGGCCCGACCTCACAATAGTTCCTGAAGGAGCCTCTGCTGACTCGATAGTAGGGCCGTGCGGTAAGAATGTTACTTCCTCATCCTCAGTACCGGTTGCTTCCCGGAGAGCGTCGTCGTCGGGCCCATCGTCATCATCAGTAAGGTCGAGGAGGTTGAAAGTCGGAACAAAATCTTCCTCGTCGGTGAGGTCAATCGTGGATCTCTGGACAGAGCTAGTGAAGCGACGGGACATGTTCTGGATGTCTCGGTCAGCTGGGCTTGGAGCAGTGAGGGTCGATCGCTGGCCGGTACTCACTGATGGCCTTTGATGACTTGCGGTAAGAAGACGCTTGCGATTGAAGAAATGATGCCGTGCAATGTAGGGACAAAGGTGGAAGGTTCGTTGAGCTAAGGCAAATAATGCTGAGTTCGGTGTTACACAATCACGGAAGAAGCCGCACTTGCAGGAGCCTTCTCAGTCGTTCCTTCCGCCAATCTCTGTCGCGTGATCATCATCGGTGAAGACAAGAGGGGCGCTGATACGAAGTGAGATCTTGCCGCTGAGTCGCCCGTTTCATGACGGCAACAACAAAGCAGCTGTCTTAGCGATTAGCGGACCCGCCTCCCAAAGCAAGCAGGAATCCGCCAGAGCACTGCAAAATCCGCTCGAGAGTGAATCCACGGCTCCAGTGACTGGAAGCTCGGGCGGAGCAACGTTGATGTGCACAGTTTTTGGAGCCTGCGAGGTACTGGCTTAACGAAATGAACACTCCATTGAAGGCTCAGTGACTGAGACGAGTAGAGCAGCTATCCTGACCGCGAGCCTGGCACCCAATCTAGCCTGTGTCTGAATGCTTAAAAGCCATCGATTCACAAAACCAGAGCCGCATGGCAAAGGAGAATTAGATGGTGCCTGCCTTGTCAAGTTGAGCCCACATCGTCGCCGCGACGCAAATGAGCTACTATCCTCTCACCAATTGAATGACTCGCTACATGTGCCGTGCCAACGCCTATCGCATTTTGAAAGACCGCAATCCTCGCCACTAGCAAGAGTCCGTACGTTCACAAGGTTCGCTCATCGATCCACAACAGTCGAGTACAATTTGCCACAATTCTGCTCCCGGAGACCTATTCAGGCTTCGACATCTTCCCCAAAAATCGCCTACAGGTGTGCACCACCATCATGAAGTACAAAGGCCGCGCTTCTACTGCGAAAGGGATACCTGAAGTCAAGTGATGTCGGACACGCGCTTGCGTGCTCGAGGCTCGGCCCGCGAATCTTCCGATAAGAGCGCGGCTGCTAAAAAATATCCTCAAGATGGTCGTCCAGGCTTGGGCTTGGGCAGGGAACGTCGCAAGAAAAGAGGCTCGACAAGGGAGCGAGCGCTCGCACAACTCGATGCGGAAGCACTAAGGCTCCTCCATCATATCCTACATCTCCTTCTGTTCTACGTCAAATAGACAGCCTGTGCCTCATCATTGATCTCGTCGTGAAGCAACCATGTGCGGGATCCTCGCCGTCATCTTAGCCTCAGCGGACCAGGACGCTGCACCAGAACTCCATCAGGCGCTCTACTATCTCCAGCATAGAGGCCAAGATGCTTGCGGGATCTCAGTGTGCGGCAGAGCCGGCAAGATTTTTCAGTGTAAAGGCAACGGACTCGCCTCAAAGGTCTTCCACGATGGTCAACGAGTCGCGGATCTGCCGGGCTACATGGGACTCGGTCACCTGAGATATCCGACCGCAGGATCATCAGCCAACAGCGAGGCCCAGCCATTCTACGTCAACTCGCCCTACGGCATTAGCTTCACTCACAACGGCAACTTGATCAACGCGCCAGAGCTCAAGGAGTATCTCGACAAGGAGGCTCATCGTCACATCAATACTGAATCCGACTCCGAGCTCATGCTCAACATCTTCGCTGACGAATTGAACGAGACTGGCAAGGCTCGCGTCAATGCATCTGATTGTTTCTCTGCCCTGGAACGGATGTATCGACGATGCAAAGGCGGCTGGGCCTGCACCGCAATGATTGCCGGATTCGGATTGATCGGTTTCAGAGATTCCTATGGCATTCGACCGATGGTAATCGGCGAACGTTCGTCTACGGACGGCGGGGGCAAGGACTACATGATGGCGTCCGAATCTGTTGCGCTGAGCCAAAACGGCTACGGCAATGTTAGAGATATCCTGCCGGGACAGGCCGTCATCATCGAGCGCGGCAAAGCTCCAGTCTTCGCGGAAGTCAGTCCCCAGCAGGCCTACGCACCCGACATTTTTGAGTACGTCTACTTCGCTCGACCAGAGAGTATCATAGACGGTATATCTGTTTATCGATCTCGGCAACTCATGGGATATCGGCTGGCCGAGACCATCAAGCAGCAACTTACACCTGAAGAGCTCAAAAACATCGATGCTGTAATTCCAATTCCGGAGACCTCGCTTGTCTCTGCGTACGCAGTCAGTAAGCATCTTAAGAAGCCTTACTGCCAAGGCTTCGTCAAGAATCGATATATCTTCCGGACCTTCATCATGCCCTCTCAAAAGGCCCGGCAACGTGGTGTGCGTGCTAAGCTGAACGCTATCCCAGTCGAGTTCAAGGACAAGGACGTGCTTCTGGTCGACGACAGCATCGTGCGAGGCACCACATCACGCGAGATTGTCATCATGGCTAGGGAGGCAGGCGCCAAGAAGGTCTACTTTAGCAGTTGTGCGCCTCCCATCACCAATGCTCACATTTACGGCATTGACCTCGCCTCGCCTTCGGAGCTCGTTGCGCACGAAAGAGACAGCAAAGACATTGGCAAGCATATCGACGCTGACGCCGTGGTATATCAAAGCCTCTCCGATCTCGAGTCAGCCTGCGCGCAAGAGTCTCCACGAGACCCAGCAACGCAGCGTTTCGAAGTCGGAGTCTTCTGCGGCAAGTACATCACGCCAGTCTCGGATGATTATTTCCAGCACCTAGAACGCGTGCGTGGCGAGGCCAAGAAGATCAAGACGATGGAGAAGGCTCGTAATGCGGTGGCACATGGTGTGGCCGACCCGGAGCAGGTAAAGATTGCAGCACACGGCGTGGACGTCAATGATCACGGCGATGTCGTTGCCAGAGACAGCGGATCTGACGGAGAACCACGCCTGCCCAAGAGGCAGAAGGTCGATAAGCTGCAGGGCCTGGTCGAGACGGGAGCCACTGACGGTGAAAAGCGGAGGAAGAAGTGGGACGCGCAAGACCCGGCAATTTACAATCTTGCGGATGGCGATTAAGTGCACGAAGGGTGTGGGCGTCGCTATACCAGGTGAGTTGAATTTCTTTGCCAGTTCATCATGGCTGGGCGGCGGTGCTTGCGGCAATGGCGTGAAGAGGCTTGGCTCAGGCCCCGTTAGAGATGTGTATATGGTAAATGATGCTATACAGGCGGCTCACGCTGCGATACGAAGCCTTCTGTCGATCATCATACATCAGCTCCCTGCTTGTCTTGATGCTGTCGAAGGAACAAGGCATGTGAGCAGAACCAAGTCCGGCGCAAGGATACCTGGAGATCTGCGTCTCGTGTCGTATAGAAGCCGTCAGCGCGCTGGTTTCATGGCGCCAAGACCGGCGCTGCCTCATGTAACGGTAACGAGGCCAGACCATGCCGACGGCAGAGGCTAGAGGCTTCAGGTACAGTAGATGCACAGACCGTTGTCTCTGCGTGTGATGCAGGGATGTCTGTTGGTATATATCATTGCACAACTTTCGAAGGAAAAGCTCAATACGAACGCCTTTCTATGAATGCTTGGAGACATCCAATTTCTGTTCAAATCATATCTACCCAGCCACCCCTGTCGGTGCTTACAATACTAGTCTGACCTCCACTACGGCCGTCCTGTCCTGTCTGTCTGTCATTTGGTATCATGCGCTGTGCTAAAAATCTTCGTCAAGTCGAGGTCGTGCCCGCTCATCACCCATGTAATCAAGTGCGTGGTAATGCTCCGCTTTTATCATGCACGCTGAGACGATCCAAAATTGTTCGCGAAGGTACTCCGAAAATGCATAATGTCTCTACTGATTCATAGAGGGCCTCCCATTCATAATCCATTCCTCCTGCTCGTTTGCTGGCGTGAGAAGCGGGTGTCTGCTATTCCTTTGACTGCCCGGCTGAGCCTGAGCGTCTGAGAAGACATCACCCAGCCTGTCTGTACTACTCCCAGCACCAAAGCTCGGTGCCTGCCTTCCGCTATGCGTGGAGCCGATGGTACCCGCTCGGGGACGAACAGCAGGAGGAGGCACGTCACCAATCGTGTCTCTGGTGCTCACCTTTCCACCAACGCGAAGACTGTCGTTACTAGTTTGTGCTCTTACTTTGTTGCTCCGGATCGTTGAGTTCCGCGACGGTGTCCAGGAGTGTCGCGATTTGCGTGCTGCTGGTGGCTGCGGCGCATCGTCGTCGTCCGGAACGTCTCTTGACATGTCGACTGGACTGAAGGTTCCGTCGCCACCATAGTAGTCGCTAAAATCCCGAGTAGACCACGACCGGCGATGCGATCTCGCACCGAAGGGCAGATTAGTCTGACTGAAGCTCTGCATACTCGTTGCACGACTGCGCGCACGTTTGCTGCCAGCACCGACTGGGGTGATAGTGCCCATCTCGGGTCCTTCCCGGACGCCGGGACCTTTATTAGATGTGATTAGGTCTTCATTAATACTGTGGTATGATGCTGCCGGATCCTGAGGGTACATCTCCGTTGCGATTTCGGTGTCCTCATCTTCGATCTTCGCCTGCCGCCGAACGCTCTTCATCTCAAAATATGGCTCCTTGGGCTCTTCAGGCTTTGGTGAAGGAGCCGGTTTCAATTTCGGCTTTGGTTCCGGTGGAAGGTCGTTGACGACGCGGTCCAGATGATCGAAGTACTTCTCCCGCAGCTCCTGCCATCTCTTCGGCTTGAAGTCTGCGTGGTTCCTGGACACGGACATGTAGCTGCTAATGGCCCCAACAATGATGGCGATCATTGTAACGATCGTCAAGAAGCCTTGTATAACGATAATGACGATGCCAATGACAGTAGTGATGATCCGTTGTAGGTCGAACTGTGTGTCGAAGGCTGCTGATAGGGCCACGGAAGCGACCTTGCTGAAGCCCAGACAGTATACGACCAGGACGTTCAAGCGCTGTCCCTCAAACGGACGCGCCCAGATTATGAACAGGAAAGCCAAGAACTCGATTACTAGCAGCCCGAAAACCTGGGCTAATGGGTAGCCAGACGCGCCTCCGTAGAATATGGCGCGTAGGAACTCGTAGAAGATCCATACTGTGAAGAACCACCATCGTGTGCGTCTGAAACGCGCTGCAAGCCAGCCGAACTTCATGATGTATTCTTCGTTGTCGTGAATGCTGTGCGGGTCGATTTGTGTGCCATTCGTACTACCGAATGAGGACATGCGCCTCCAGAACGGGTTTTTGCTCTTGCCGCTTGGCGCTGCTGCATTCTGCTCGCCATCTTCAGCTGCACTGTGCACTCTGGTGACTCCAAACCAAGGCACCCTGCCTATGAGCGTCTTACGCTCAACACGGAATTTTGTTGCTCGTTCGTCCTTGGTATCGATGTGCAACTTGTACAGAACTGCGTAAGCAGCTGCAAGTGGTATACCAATAATAAAGATGATGAAGACGATTGCCGCAATGGCCTTGACGCCTCCGCTAGAGGAGTAGGTGAATTGGAACATGGTCAACAACATCATCATGAAGAACGCCAAGTAGCAGATGCGCAGTGCCAGGGAGGCACTGTAGCCTAACCAGTGGACGCGAAAGAACTTCAGGCAGTCCTGCTTCATCCACTTGACGCGCGCTAGGCCTTCCAAGACCCACTTGAGCGCCACCAAGGCGCCAACGAGCAGGACGATCAAGATGATCAGCCATAGGAAGCCAGTCATGAAGGCGTTGCTGGTCCGGATGCCTTCTTCTGCCAACGTTCCGGCAAATCCTGAATAGTTACCAGGCAATGGTAGGCCTGCACCGACAGCGTGACCATACCATTTGTACCCGGTGGTAGAATTGGCGATATCGCGCCGCGCGAGTGCATGCTGGGCGTAATGTTGCAGTGCATCTCTTTTCAGAATCGTGCCAGGCGTCCGCCTGTAGATTTCCGACGCAATGTTACGCAGGAGCGGGTGCTTATTGATGCCCTTGCCGGCCATTGTGACAGCGCGTTTGTAGATCATGCTGATGTCGTAGCCACCTCCGAGGTCGTCCTGCGCAGTCCCGGAAGATGCAGCTCCGACCTGGCTCGTGTTGCCGACATTGTTACCGATCAGGTGATCGATGCTGCTCTGCATACTTGAGCTATAGATCATGCCACCGGCCCAAGCAAAGTTGCTCCACCATGCAACCAACACCGATGGCCAATTGACAGACAATGCACCGGTGAAGAAGATGTGCTGGAAGACTGCAAAGACGACGCCCACGGACAGTGAGTGAGCATAATGCAGTCTCATTGTCGGAACGGCTTCTCCATATACAGCCGTCGCGAATGAAGCGAGCATGGCAATGAAAGTAAATATGCCGAGCAGTGTCCCTACCGACGCCGGTTGGCTGAAACTATTGCCATTGGTGACGACAGCTGAATAGCAACCAATTTCGCTCTCGGTGCTGTTGGCGAATATTCGTAGAATTGCTTCGCCTTCGAAATCCGGAATGCTGTACGCTATGGACGGGATGTTCGCCACATCGCTCTCGGCGACCGGAATGATACCGTCAGCTGAGATTGGAACGCTGCTGTTCAGTGGGCACAGACTACGCAATCATTAGTATCCGTCCGTCTGCAGATCGAGTTCCTGATCATACCTCGCAATATTTGCCGCGCAGGGGTTGAAGACGAGGTCAAATCGCGATTCGCCGTATGCAAACACACCAATGTACATCATCAAACTTTCGTTAGTGAGTCCGCTGCTTCCCTCCAAGTGAAACAACACCGTCATGTTGTCCTGATAGTACGCCGCGTCGAATCGTGTAACATTAATTAAGCTATCGCCCAGACAATCTCCAAAGTTGCCGGTATATAGCGAGGGTTTTCGATCGTCCAGTAGATACACGGTGTCGCCACCGTCGCCAGTATACGTGACGTACTGATCACTCGATGCCGCAAGTGTAGCTGGGAGGCAGCACAGCAGGGCGACTGCGGCCACCACGGCCGTCCATGACCGCGAAATCATTGCGAGATTCGAGTCCGTGGATATAAGTCTCGCTCGCGCAGCTGGTCTCGTCGGCGTTGGAATGCTGCCGGTCTCAACAATCGATGAAGCCTACGCGCGAACAGTGGTACGAGCCCTTCCCTCGCGTCCGCAGATGATATTATCCTATTCCTCCTTTCCTGTTCTCTGTTGCTGGGGTTCGTATTTGCAGTCTTCTCGTCCAAATTGACCGCCAGACCAACGTCAGCTCTCAACGCTGTTGGACGACGTGCATTTCTCCTGACTCTTGCACGACTGCGAGTTCTACATGGGGGAGAGGTCGACGGACGTGGTTTATGAAGCGAAGGGTTGGGGAACAGGTTTTCGAAAGATGGTAGTGGGTTGCGTAATGTTAACGATGAAATTGTATAGGCCGGCAACTCGACGGAAGCTCCAGAGAAGCAAGTGTGATCCTGGCTGGGAAGCAGGTGCACTAGCGGAAAGTGGGACCGCGACGCGGGCATTCACTGGATTGCGGCTTCCGCTCGCCTTATGCTGGCAGCGCTTAAAATACGAAGGATTTGGCCACAAAGACTCCGTTATTAAGAGATACCAGCATGACCAATGTCCACTCGTACCGTACGAATTGACACACCCGACACAGTGACTGAACAGCAGCAGCACTATGGATGTTTCCTGCGTATGTGAAGGCGAATCTGAGATTCGACAACTAGCTTTCCGCGGTCCGCGTGCTTGACCTCATATATACTTTCAAACTAGTACTTCTTCGGCCTCCTCGCACGCGGGATGTCACGGCCTCAAGAAACACACGCCGTACAAACTAATGATGTAGTCTGTTTGCGAAGGAATAGACCGCTACTGGCTAGCGCTGAGCCCAGCGACAGCAAGCTAGCAGCATGATCATCCCTCGAACAGCGCATTGACAGTCGCCCGAATTCGCCGCTCTCCAAACACGGGCAAGTACTCTTCAAGTCTCCACTTGGCATTCCCAAGTGACAGGGCGGCTTGGAAAAGTGCTTGCATAAAGTCTTCCCTCGGTTCCTTTGTACACGAGAGGCGTGCGTCCCGCAGGCATCCAGGCATAGGAGTTACTACTGTATGTGCATACGACTTTGGGTTCCTGCATCTACAATCACATGCGCGTATCTGCGGAGTAGGATGAGATTCTGGGCAGGCCGGTCTTGGAAGGTTCGAATGATGCAGCTGCCGTGCAAAACCGCGCTGAGGTGGTGTGTATGAGCTCTTCTTCGCAGCTGTAGTAGTATGATTGACGGCTGTCACGGACAGAGCTCGAATGTAAACATATGGTTGGAGCACATGCTCGAGTCACAGCTGCTGGTCACCTGGTCGGCCACCGGTCTGTGCCGGTGCAAACGGGCAAGCATTTGGAACTCTGCATAACCTTGTATCGAGATCCATGCTTTTCTTTACATGCGGCTCAAAATTCGTTTAAGAGGTACCCATTAAGGCTTAAACCACCATGACATGAGGGCACAATAACAGCACCATGCGGTCTGCACTGCGACGGCGTTGCGAACGTGGCAAGCATCTGCATCGAGCGCAACATTGCGCATCTTAGATTGTGTCCAGTGGTGGTAGTTATAGGATCTTGCTTCCAGATGGCCTTCTTGCGCACAAGACGACACTACCTCCTGGGAAGAGGAACGCAGAACGCGAATAATGGTCCCTGACCGCCCGCTCTCCCATGCCAAGTAACGACTTCTGGAAGGTCATGCAGGAGCGCTTTGGAGCAGGATCTATTCAGAGAGTTTTAACAGCAGCGATCTGGATCATCCTGATCTCTGTCATTGAGAGTTCTGTTCTCCTGTAAGGAACTCAGCGAAGGCAAAGTGACTACATCTACAAGCTTGTCGACGCTATTCGACCATGGCTTAGGAAGACTCGGCATGACCCGGCATACTGCATCAAGAATTACATGTAGCTTGACACAACCATGGCTTATAGACGTCCACTGCTTACTTGTCCGCTTGACGGCACCAGACGACAGGAGACCATGGCACTCCAGCAGTCCAACGAGGTCCAAAGTCGCATCAATATGCCTTCCAGTACTCTCGATACCGCTCGAAACCCCAGTCATTACTTCAGGAGTATGCTTCTTTGCTATGTCTATAAAAGGATGATTGAGAATCTCCTGACTTGAATCTGCAGATCGAAGCCAGATTCACTCTCTGCACGCATCTGCTTCATGCGGCCTTCGCCACGAGTCCAAGTCGATTTGAGATAAGGGCAGCAGCCTGGCTCTGCGTTTTGTCATTGGCAAATCTCCTCCAGCTGCTGCGACTCTTGCTTCTGCTCAAAGCAAACAAGCCGACGATGATAATGACCAGTTCCAATCATTGTGTGCTCCTGGATGTTGGCCATCTGAAACGTCAAGTCCGCTACCAAAGTCCTTCGTTCATCAACTCGCTGTGTTGTCGAGCTCCATAAGGTAGATGTGCGTTATGCTTGGTCCGAAAAACGATTTCGTGAATGCCAGCAAGGGCACGCAGCACGTGATGCAAGGTCAGCAGAGACATTGATCACAGCTTCGATATGGCAAGCCCGCGTAATAAGGCTCCTTGGTCAGTGTGCGTGTAGGCGGTCTAGTGAGGGTGTTCTGTGTATTATCATGTTGCTGGACTATGCTTGGTATGCATGTGCTTTTCTACGCTGTCGGGTCGAAACCTTGCCGATGCAGATTACATATGTACACTTCACTCTTCAATCCTCGAAAGTATAATTTTTATATCGGGCTTGCAGACAACGCAAACATCGTATATGCATATGTGGAATAGTGCGCAATGTCCAGATCACATTCTAGGTCAAACAAAATTGTGTAGGCGATGAGGCCCGGATGCATGGTGTAACGTGAGGTGTCGTCACATTGATGCTGCATTGATGACAGGAACATGATCACTCTTTCTCAGGCACTGAAAGCGGAGTAGTAAGACTTAGACCTCTCATCCGTAGCGGTAGGTTTCTATTTCAACTCACCTACACATTACCCGAAGATGCAGGCTACGATGCTCAGAACCAGCCGCACCCTCTCCCAGGGCGCAGCTCGCTTCACCAACACTGCCATCCCATCAACATTGCGCCGCGAATCCACTGTACGCGATTCGACTGTACCACGGGACAGCCAGAAGTCGACCCCAAACCAAGGCCCGCCGTCCAAGTCACTCCTCAACAATGGCTATTTCATCATGGGCGGCCTAGGTCTGTTGGGCGTCGTGAGCTATGGCATCGGCCTCTGGCCAGTCCCAGCAAAGAGCCCCACAAGTGAGCCATTCGACACTCAAGGATCCAAGGACGTTGAGAACAGATTTAGCTCCGCGGGTGGCAAGCGTGGATACCAATCCGGAAATGCGACGAAGCTGGGCGATCCTGACAATACCGCTACAAGTGAGGTCAATCAGGGAGCGAAGGACCGGTCTCTTGAGGACAAGATGAACGCCAAGCAGCTCGATAAGCACGACGATGAGGTACGATAATCCATATGGGGCACGAGTCCTACAAGCTATGACATGATTTTGCAGTCGCCGTGGACGAAGCGCTGACTGATTCCTCTTCCAGTCTACATGGACGAAGAGCTGGGTCAAGGGCAGAGAGCAGAGAGTGCAGGAACACCCTGAGGCCCACTCACCGAATCACGATGGTTCGCCGTTGCCAAATGTCAACGACCTCGTCACTGGTACGCGATAGATACTGCTCATCGAGTGCAAGAGCGAAATTAGCATGGCAAAGTATGAGAGAGAGGCGGGCGAACAGCCCATATTACTGTACCATAGCCTAGGTGACTACAATCTTATCTGAGAGTACTCACTGGATTGCAAGATCTTAGAAGCTCCGAGCTTGCTTACCTCTTAACAGCCCGTTTAGCAATGTAGAGCTTCTAAGCTTCAGAATAACAGTGGGTACGTGCAGGTACCTCTCCGCCTTTATGCTATTCCACGTCATGGCATATTGTCGCGAAATACATTTGATCCTCTCGAAGTTGTTGATACCAGCCATTCTTATCACTCAAGCACAATGACACGAGCGAACCAAGCCCGCAACTGCCTCGCGGACCCAAGCAGAGATGAGACCGATCCTCTGCTGCCCAAGGAGCGATACAACAGCATCGAATCCGCCAGCTCGAGCAGTCGACGACAAGGACGACGCGACAGCAGCCTTCGCCAGGACCCAGCGGCGATAGAAGCTCAGAAACATGCCGAGCGTCGATTGTCGCCGTCGCTCGTTCATTTCATGAGCATCTCGTGGTTTCTGCTGTTTTGCGGTGCATTCGTGATCTTCATACTATGGGTCGTGAAGGTGAGTCCAAGCGTTCAGGACGTTCGTGTGCCGGCAGTCGTAACACCGTCCAGTAATAGCACGGCTGCGACACCCAGCTGAGAAGGCGCTGCTTTTCGTCAATCTGAGTTGTGGTCCATGCAAATGGGTCATTAGAGCGGGCTGTCGATGTGGCAGGTGGTTCGTGACGCGTGGAGCTTAGTTTGTCTTGCGGGTGGCATGACTATGGATGTTGCTGGAGGATTCTTCAAGAGATACCGGTTCTACCAGGAAGGATGAGGCTGTGATAAATATGCCGCTCGAATATTGAAAGCTTCATGCTGCTTGATTTTAAGATTTCCGCCACGAGCACTTGGGAAAGCTTTTCTCGGTCCAGCGGTCGGTCAACCGAATAGTAGACGCCTGGTGCGATGATAAATTCTTCGATGCTTGAGCACGAAAAGACGAATAGACACTATTGAAGTCCTCCAGCATTTCTCTGACTGTTAAATTTGCCAAGTCGAAGGAGCCTAGGCAGTCCAAGACGATCGACCCAGGAGCCTGGAAAGCGGGCGCGGCAGGCTCGTTCCGTGGTTTCGCCGCTGCAGATTCCGGGGCTAGCCACGCTGGGCACGCGTGTACGGTGTACGGTGTACCTGATCGGCTTATTAAGTCGCGACTGCCCAGTGTCCGGCTGTCAGCCGGCGAAGTGTGCTATCATTGTAGCAGAAATGATGTGAGCCATCGAATCGACCCAGATACCTGCTATCATACTACTCTACAATCCATGTCCGCAAGACGTTTCGCAAATTGAGATCAGCGGTCACTGGAGATATCCGCGACGTATTAGGAGCATGGTCTAGGTGTCGACTTCGAAAAAGACGGACATATTGCGATCCCCCCGAGGTAGCTTCGAGAGAATTAGCTGTCGAAGATCGCTTCGAAGGCAGACGGCCTACACAGCCCAGGACAACATCAACCCATCTACCAGCATGGCGTCGAGCAAGCAGCCGGGTCTGCCACAGATCGCGCAGCAGCTCTTCACTAATGCCTTGGAGAACATCATCCACGACATACTCATCACCGAGCACCGCAACCATAAGCTTATGATCAATAGTCTGGACCCGCAGACCAAACTCCCGCTCTGCGACAAATGCAAGCTCCCGCGGTTACTCGACCCACCACTGGCACCAAGGGTCCGGGGTGCCGCTTCAGATCCGCCCAAGGATACTCAGTACTGCGATCGAAAGCCATGGTCTCGAAGACCAGGTCACGACATCTACGATAACCCTTTCCCCAAGGCTGACGCTACCGGGCGTCCACCAACCAAAAAGGAGCGCGAGCAGGCGAAGGCAAATGCCAAGAAAGACGGGGATGGCACACCAGATGAGGTATCACAAGCAAACGGCACAGGACCGCCAAGCCCGTCTGAAAATGGCGAGGGTGGAGGCGACAAGGACAAGAAGCTGGAGAAGGGCGAGAAGAAAGCGAATAAGATCGACGAGAAGCTGAAGAAGGGAGAGTATGTTCCGTGGCACACATGTCCAAGCTGCAAACGAAGCTTGCTCATCACGAGGTTCGCCAAGCATTTGGAACAATGCATGGGCTTGAGTGGGCGGGCGGCGAGTAGGAACGCCATGGCCAAGATCAATGGCTCAACTCCTCAAGGGAGCAGAGGTGGTACGCCCAACCCGAGCCAGGAAAACGTGAAGGGCGAGGAGGATGAAGAGGATGATCTCGCCACGAAGGGTTCGGGGGGCGTTAGGAAGAAGCTTCTCAAGAAGGGATTAAACAGTAAGCTAAAGAAAGACAAATCGCTGCAAGGTGGTGCCAGTGGCAAGCCGCCTAAAGCGCTGGCTGCAAAGAGACCACCTGGATCGGCTCAGAAGTCAGACAAAGTCAGCCCAGCACCATCGTCGGTGGCAGGCGATGGCAAGAGGGACAGAGATGAGATGCTGCTGGGGGAAGAAGGTGACGAGGAGGACTGCATACATGTGAAGAAGCGCCAGAAGCTGAATCGTGTGGGCAGCACTGCTAGTATCGGTAGCCAGAGCACAGCATTGGGTGGCGAGAAGATGGAGAGGATCGACAGCAACGATGGTAGTTTCGTGGATGATGGGAGCTTTGTGGAGGATTGATAGATCCTGAAATCTGTGCTGGTTACATCGAGAATCTGCCAACGGCTCTTGGTATACGAGGCGCATCGTCTCTGTCGCACCTGCCATACCGATGTCTGCTACTCCGCCCTTGGATGACATGGTTCATAGTCCAGCCGTCATTCCTTCAGGCCAAGTCGTCGACTTTGCATCCAGTGCACCTTCTCACGATCACTTGGATTATTCCCCGGCCTCCTCATCGTCCTTCTTCGGCTTCTTCGCGACTTCCGCCGCAGCAGCTGCGCCCAAAGCACCGCTCGTGACGACAGCATTGGCAGCTGCCACACCGTACCCGCCCATCGCAGCGCTCTGCAGCGTACTGAACAACGCTCCAGTACCGAAAACAGATTGCCAGGCCGGAGCCAGCATGCCTGTATCAGACTCGTCAATATCCCGCAATCTCAGACAAACAGAGGTGGAGGCCTTACCAGCGACAGGCCCAGCAGCACCAAACCCCATGGCTGCGAGAGCTGGGCCGGCTACGATGGCTGGCAGGATGGCGACGGTCATGGCGCCGGCTTGTATTGCGAGCTGACGGGCGTTTCTGCGGCAGTAGTTTTGTACGTTCTCGAGGTTCTTGGACACAGGCTTGGTGACAATGTCTGCGATGGATTTTTTGATGGAGTGGACCGCCTTCTGGACGACGCTGATTGCTTGGCCCATCTTTTGCTGGTTGCTGAGTTCAAGTCAAAAATGGAACTGGTCTGGATAGTAGAAGTATCGCTGCGATCGCGACATGCCGTGATGCTGACATGATGGGGTATCCTTTAAGCTTGTTGGCTGTGGATGTAATAGGAAGGAGCGGTCGGGCACTCGCGCCGAATACGTTTGGATTTTCGACTTCAATTGATCAAGAAATCAATTAGTGAAGGGCGAGACATTGGCGGGAGGCTTAGATTGCAGGAAGCTGAGCTGATGATTCTTTGAATGGCGGGAGAGGTTGTGTGAAAATGGTCAACTCCAGCTATTACAAATCTAACCCGGTGGTATGCTCGCCTCGCTCTGGAGCACAAGAGTACGTATGAGCATCTAGCATTCCCTTCCGCGCCTTTCGACGATACTACACACCGCCGATGGCCATGAGTCTCTGTGCCCGTTCGTGCTTATCGCACACTCGCATCGTGGGTGATCTCTCGATCTTAGGCAGAGGTAGTTCTGTTCCATCCCAACCAAGTCCCACTCGCACCAGCAGCAGCAAAAATACCAGAGACAACTCCATGGACAGTCGCCGCCCCATAGCCTCCCATCGCTGCACTCTGCAGGGTACTGAAAAGTGCATTGGCACCATAGGTCGACTGGAACCACGCAGCTGCGGAACCTGCTTGAAATTCAGCCTGAGCGTCTCTCTATTTGTATGAAACAAGTGTGGCTCACCCGCAATCGGACCAAGGCCACTGAGGCCCAAGGCATTCAGCAGAGGCGTCGCAACCAGGCCAGGAACGACTGCGACGAGCAACGTAAGGAGTGCGAAGATCGTCATGTTGGGCTTATTTCTGATTTGCTCCTTCACTTGCTCTGGCAGATCCGGCCAATTCACATGCTGCAAGCCTTCGACAAGGAACCCGAAGGTCTTCTTGACATACTCAAATGCGGCCTTAGCTGCTTTGTCGTCCATCTTGCTCTGCTGGCCTGGTGAGTGAAGTGGTCGACAGCACTCTTGCAAATGGGTGGACGTGAAATCAATCCAAGAGCTCGGCCCGTGAAGAACGTCTCAGACCTGTCTTGCTCGGCTTGTCATGAAAAGGAATAAGGTAATCACTTCATAGCATGAAAGGAAGGTGCATGTGAGCCCAGCACAGTAACGCAGATCTCATAGGGGGTGCTTCTAGCAGTTCCGGCTATTAACGCATATTCTGCATTGTCACGCTGTCGGCACATTGTTAGCCGCTGACTCGAGCAATTAACGGTGCCATTAAGCAGTCACTTGCTATTGATAAGTCAACCGGTCGATTGACTGAAGGAACTACTGCCTTTGCTGTTGAATCTGGAGACAGCATCCTGTTCCACATCGGTCGTCTGCATCACTCCCCGCCACATCCACAATCCCCCAAGCTCGAAGTTGCCTGATCACAAGTCGGCTTGCATCTGCTGGTCGCACTCCTGTCTTAGGCAGACGCAGTTGCATTCCCCCAAAACCAGGCACCAGCAGCACCAGCAGCGCCCGCCATACCCCCGAAGAGCGCATTGACGAACGGTACCCCATAGCCGCCCATAGCCGCACTCTGAAAAGCACCGAAAAGCATGTTGACGCCGAGAATGGATTGCCACCAAGCCGCAAAGAATGCTCATCTACAAGTCAGTTTTTGGGGGCAGTGTGTGATGGCTGTGCCTTACCTGCAATAGGACCCATGCCGCCGAAACCAAGTCCCGCCAGCAAAGGCGTGAAGAGGGCGAAGAGTGGCATGTTGATGTTGTGGTTGATCTGTTCCTTTGATGATCCCCGGTAATAATTGGTGGTGCTGTGCTGCTGTCGATGGATAGAAAAGGAGATTTATGCCGCTTTTGTAGAAGTTGGAAGTAAAGAGCTCAGCGACAAGCTGCATGGTGCATGTTCCAGCCCTGTCCAACAGCTACTTGATCTGAAAAGAACGACCCACCTGTAGGCACGAATTGAAGCTGCATGTGAAGCCGACCCGCCGCTCAAAGTGACCCGACTCCGAACCGAGTGTGACGATTGCCCGTCGCCTGGTCACTCGCCGTCCCCCTTCCCTTCACCCTTCGTCCCTCCAAACCAGCTCCAACAACACCAGCAGCAGCCGCGGCACCCCATCCACCCATTGCTGCACTCTGAAAGGCCCTGAAAACCAACGGCGTGCCGAAGCTCGACTGGAGGCCCGCGGCCGCAGTGCCTACACTTGCAGATTAGTGACGGCCTCAACGCCGTCAGAGCGACCAAAAAGTTGACTTACCTGCCACAGGGCCAATACCGCTGAAACCCATGATTCCCAGCAACGGAGTAACGATCAAGCCTGGTATCAGACAGAGGAGCAAGGAAAGAATTTGGAAGGCGGTCATCTTGGGGTTATTCTTGATGTAGTCCTTCGCATGCTCAGGTAGCTCTTCCCACTTGATGTGCTGCAAGCCAACGACCGCATTGCCGAAGGTGTTCTTGAAGTTCTCGATGGCGTTCTTGGCCGTCTCCTCGATATCCTTGCCGATGTCATGGTGCTTTGTTGGTGAGGCTGTGTCGTTGCCATCAGCGTGCTGCTGCTGATCATCCACCATGGTGGTTGAGTAATTGCCTTAACACTTGATTGTTTGAGGATGTGCGCCGACAAGACTGTGACATACGTTTCGAAGAGTCTTGTGCTTGTGGGCCGTGCAGAAACGGCTTTGTCCATCGATCCTCCCAAAGAGGAAAGAACTTTTGCCACCGTCTGAGTGATGATATCAACGAGTAGATTGGGTATTACGAACAGAGGCAAGTTGAGTCCAGACAAACCAAAGCCACCTCGTAGCACCCATGCCACCATCGCATCGTCTAACACGTCTGAACATGCTGTGGTTGTCTGAGCTAAATGACCCGGAACGCCTCGCTAGAACAGCATCCCACACGCAACCCGACAATTCTCTATTTCGATCATCTACTCGTCACCTTTGAGCCCACAAAAGTCAGTCCCGAAGACTGAATCAATGAGGAAGAATATCAACCAATACCAGCTCGCCCTCTCCCGGTCGAAGCTCCCATCCTCCTTTCTCGGCACGGTAGACCCAATGAGCTCGCTGCCGCCAATCCAAGCAAATACGCTCTTCCTGGGCTGCTTCGGCATTAATGCTTGTTCTGCCGGCAGTAGGGTCTGAACACGCGCCCCTTGGACACGCGAAATGGTCGATGGGGGCCGCTGAACCAATGTCTGTTCATTGTTGGCTGGTGAGCTACTAGCGGCCAAAGCGCTGCAGGTTGAGCTCGCTGCAAATCGATTGCCCCATGGCGGTCGTGGTGTTGGTTGTGTTTGGCCCTGCGATGGTGTCTCACGTTCCGTGCTCGATTCCAGCGTCTGGCTGGTACTCGGACTGGCGCTCAGCGTATTCGTGCTGAAGCTCGGTGGCACCTCCTCATTCATGATCATCGCGCCTTCCATTGTTGCAGGTGTCGCTTCATCCCTTGCTGGTCCCCGGCCTTGCCATGGTTCTGCGAATACCATGTAGCCTCTAACAATATGCGGCGCCCTCGCGATAGCCAGCTCGGCGGCACCCCTACTGGAGAATGTAACCTTAATCCAGTGCTCGCCTCCGGCAAACGTATTCTTCTTCTTGATAGCGGCCTTGCTCAGACTCTTGTGCATGCCGCTTCTCGAGTATGATCTAGCCACACCTTCGTAACCCCTTGCACCCGGTGCCACACGATCATAGTCCTCTAGGATACTGCCGCCTGATACGCGCTCGTAGAAGTCGATAGCCGCCCATTGCAGGTCATCGCCAAAGCCATACAGCATCACCTCAGTCGCCTCACCATCCAGTTCCACCTTGCCAGCCACCGCCGCGGGAATCTTGTCTGCTTGGGACACAGCATTCTGGTCCACTTCGCCAAGGACTTCACGCCCTCTCTCGTCCTTGCCAGCCTTTCTGCCTAATGAACCGAAGACCTTGTTCTCACCTCGCATCTGCTCTAATCGCGCCCGATCTTCTTCACGCTGTGCCGGCTCAGCAGTCTTGCTGCGACTCCTGCTCGTCCCTCGTCTACGACCTGATGCCCGCCCGAAAGGCCCTTTCTCCGGCAGCTCGCTGCTCCTCTCATCGTTCAAACCGACCGACGTTGTGACAGTATCGTAAGCCCACGGCAGCTTTTTACCATTGTCGACGTACTTCTCGCTGTCAGGCACGGCATGTATCTGCGGCCCTCGGGGTTGTTGTCTGTAGCGATCCATGCCAGTATAGCTGCCTTGTCAAAGTATCGCAGCTGTCTGGGATGATGCGATTGAATACTTGCAGACAATAGGACAGCCTTTACAGCCTCAAGACATTGTCAAAAGTGTGCAGAAAGCGAGCGCAGAGAAAGCGTTTGTGCGGCTGAATGTGTCGTAGACATTCACAGACTTTCGAGGTCAACGCGCTCAAAAAGTTGCGTCCGTGCGCAACAGGTGTACCTTATGGCGGAGTATTGGATGTAAATCTACCTAGGTACCTGAGGCGAGTGAAACGGACTGGAGGCACGGAAAGCTATTTATTTGCTGGCCGAGCGCAAGCATTTTCTCAATCTCCCATTCTAAAAGTACACTAGCATATACCCATAATGAACCATCATTTTGCTAGCTGGCGTGTCAGTTTCCCAAACTCATGTGCCTGTCGCCTTAATCACTAGCCTCGCCTTGTTCTCTCGGTGGCCTCTCGCTTTGTCATTGCTCAATCGCCCATCACTTCGACACCGACACCACCAGCCGGATACTCCTCGATCTTCTTCTCGAAGCGCCTCTCGATCTCCTTGAGTACAGCCTCGTCACGCTCGCTGCTCACGAAGCTGACTGCCACACCTTTGGTACCAAAACGACCGGCACGGCCGACGCGGTGTAGGTAGGTATCAGCAGAATGTGCCAAGCTGTCCTTATCCTCACCACCTGGGTTGGCGGGCGAGTCAGGCATGTCGTAGTTGACGGCGACATTGATACGCTCAATATCAATACCACGGCCAAAGACGTCGGTGCTGACACAGATACGGTGCTTGAACGCTTTGAAGTCTTGGTAGCGCTTGATACTATAACAGCTGTCAGTAGCGATCTCGCAGAGCATGCATTGTTCAAGACGTACCGCTCAGGTTGGCTAAGGCCAGAATGGACAGCCGTTGCCGGGAAGTTGCACTCGGCGAGGAGCTTTGCGAGCTCGTTGGCACGCACGGTCGACTTGACGAAGATTATGACTTGGTTGTAGGTCAGCTCGTCCAGAAGGTCATTCAGACGTCTGTTCTTCTCGGCCTCTGAGAGCTTGCAGTAATACTGGCGCAGACCGTGGAGAGTGAGCTTCCTGTCGTCATCAACAAAAAGCTCAAGCGGGTGCTTCATGAACTTCTTGCAGATAGGCTTCGTGCTGTCCGCGAGCGTGGCCGAAAACATCATGACCTGCTTGACTTGTGGTGTGGCGCGGAAGATCTCTTGCACATCACGACGCATGTCTGCACGTTGTTAGTGTCATGTGTCAAATCGTTGCGATGGATCACATACCGATTTGATCAAGCATCTTGTCGCATTCGTCGAGAATGAAGAATTTGATCGAGCCCAGGCGAAGCTTCTTCTCGCGGACAAGAGCATTGAGGCGACCCGGTGTAGCGACAACGACGTTGGGGTGTGTCTCTTTATTGGCGAGGAGCTTTTCATCCTCCTTGATGTCGGTACCGCCGTAAAACACAGCAGTCTTGACTTCAGGCATGTACTTGGTGAAGCGGTTGTACTCGTTCTTGATCTGAAAGGCCAGCTCACGAGTGTGACACATGACCAGGACTGAAGCCTCGCCCGGTACCGGGTCAATTTGCTGAAGAGTCGAAATGACGAAGACGGCGGTCTTTCCGAGACCAGACTTGGCTTGGCACAGAACATCGTTGCCGACAATGGCCTGAGGAATGCAAAGTTGCTGGACTGCATGAGGATGATGTTAGAGTCCAATTGAAATGTAAAGTGTATGCAGGCGAGCGAGCGAGCCAAGCGTCCGTCCGAATAGCGATGAGAGCCATCGTTGGTCTCGAATTCATATCACTCCCAACTGACCAAAAGAGCCCCAAGTCAAGTCTTCCAGCAACGCCTGACCGTGCCATGTCCGCGAGTCCGCTCGAGAGCAGGCACTCTGGTGCCTTACGGCTTCCCTGCGGATGCGCAACCTCCCGTAGCAGACGTTGGGGCCAGGCCTCTCCAACGGAACGTGCAGTGACGTCCAAGCGCTGGCTTTCGCGGTCGTCCCCATGGCCCCTCGCTGTGCGCGTGCGACAAGCGCATCAACGCTGGCAACTCGGCTTCCTCTTGACTCATGTATTTTCTAACTCTGCTCTGATTTTACTGCTGTGCCTTCTCGCTGCGGACATCATGTTCTGGTTGGCTGTTTTTGGACGGACGCTCTCCCGCTCGCTGGTTGAAGAAGGATGCGCAGCTGGAAAAGGTGCATGACTAACCCTCAGATGGATGCTCGAAACCGCAGTCCGTGATGGCCTTCATGATCTCCGGCTTGAGAAGTAGATCCCGGAACGACGTGCTGTGGATACCGACATATGAGCCTTTACCTTGGGCGCCAGAGACGTCGCCTTTCTTCTCGCCGTCTGCCGCTGCGGCTCCGTTGGTCGCGGTGGTGGGCTGTATCTCCTCGTCATCGTAGTCGATGAGGTCCTCTTCGCCGGCAGACATGTTGACGGGGTTTGTGAGTTAGTTACTGAAAGCTATCGCGTGAGGCTGCACACTGTCGATTTGGTCTCGGCGAGAGTGAGTCGAGTGGTGTCACCAGCGAGGTGAAGCTGCTGCCGTGTGTCGTAGCGGATGAAAAAAGCGATTGTCGGGGGATTTGTTGTGATGGAGGTGGAGGTTGATGCGAAGAGGAAGGCGCGCAGCTGCTCGAAGTTCTGGTTGAAACGGCAGCCGTGCGCGGCGCTAAGCCTCATTCGACGCGACAGAGGTTGCTGAATCACGCTTGGCTGATTTCACATGAGGCTCTTGAACATCGACTAGACTACGGATGTTCTGTCAAAACTGAGAGCGACATGGCTCTAGAACGAATACATTGCAAGGCGACAACCATGGTCTTGGATCTTGTGTAGGATCTGAGTCTAGGTCAGCCGGACCGGATCCACAGCTCTATCTAGGAAAGCCGAGTGTTAGTACGTGGCCACGAGAGAAGGGTGTGGACATTACAGCCAAAGCGGATCGACTTTTAGAAATGGCAAAAGGGAAATCAAAGGGCAGCGTGCCCAACAAACACTTGCATTCCCGACTTGCCTATCTCCAGCAAGCTGCAATCTACCTCACAGCGCAAGCGCGAAAACCTGATCTTGGCGCTGGTCCTCAAATTGATGCGCAGGGGGCACATCACACGACGCTGGATCCTACGGAACATGATCGAGGGGCGCCTAGCAGGCAAAAGACGAGGTCTTCTGCAGATTTGCCATCAGAACCAGTAGGTGACAACCAAGTTGATGGCCGGATTGCCCTGCGCGAAGCTTCACAATTCTCGACAAGCGGAGGCCTGCCTTCGTACTACGCCTCTCACATTCGACAAATTGCCCATAAAGCGGTCATTCGGCTGCCGCGCGATGTTAAGAACAGTATCTGCAGGAAATGCAGTACTGCGCTCATCGAAGGCCAGACATGCACCACACGATCTGAAAATCGGTCAAGGGATGCCAGCAAGCCTTGGGCTGAAGTACTGATATATACATGCAAAACATGCGGAGCTACCAAGCGATTTCCAATCAGTGCCAAGCGGCAGCAGAAGAAAGCTACCAGACTTGCAACGAAAGAGGGAAGCCTCGAACGTGGCCTACATGCGGACCGAACCTCCGAGGACTGAGATCATCGCATAGAGTTTAACTTGGACCTTGGTGGTGGGAGAAGCAACACGGCAAAGAACCGCCATTCCATCAGTGAGACCAATAGGCTGAACATGCAAGCAGGCGACCCACTGCGCCGGCTCACAAGGCTTATGCACGACTGAGCGCCGCCATGTCTGCGCTCGTAACAATCCTTCGCCCAGCCCGGATCGTGGACGGCAAAATGTTGCGTGACTGGGAATGCAATGTATACGGACTCAGTACGGCACATGATCATCCAAAAGTCAACTTGGATCGCTTAAGAGATAAGGGGTGTTCCATATGTTTGAATTTCGAAAAGGCTTCTATCCGTATCCGACGCCGCGGCAAAGCTAGACATGGATACTTGCAAGCATGTACTGTGGGTTGACAGCTTCTCGTGGGTCACCCACCCCACACTGACCTGCAGCTCTTGGGACGCGCATTTAGCCACTGAATGCCGCACGAGCATTGCGAACATCCACGAGCTTCGTTTTTGTCTTGGTTCTGTCGAAAGCACGTCTCCACGCACAGCGCATGCAGACCGACCGCAGAGTTCGAGGGGACACAAGGATCAAGATGGGCTCAATGGGAGTCAACACAGTCTTGGATTGCGCAATTGTTGGCGCTGGAATTGCTGGACTCGGCGCGGCCATTGCGCTTCGTCGTGCGGGTCACGATGTGTCGCTCTACGAGAAAAGCTCTTTCAAGAACGAAATCGGCGCAGCAATCACAATGACTCCAAACTCAAACTTAATACTGGATCATTGGGGGTTCGATGCAAAGAAAGCTGGCGAGACGCTCAAGAAGCAATGGCGACGAGTCGATCCTCACACCCTTGAGCTTGACATCCCTCCGATCGATTATACGCATGTATCCGAGAAATACGGTCACAATTTCAATGCCTTCCATCGAGTCGATATGCACGAAGAGATGCGGCGATTGGCTATCGAAGCCGGCGTGCAGATCAAGCTTGGAAAGCAGGCTGTAGATCTGGACTGTGAGAAAGGCATCTTGACTTTTGGGGACGGCGAGAGAGTGCAGAAAGATCTCATCGTTATCGCGGATGGTATCAAGGTGAGATCTTCACATCAAGCACGGTCGTATTGGCGCTAATGTGATTGTGCAGAGCAGATTCGTAAAGGCAGTGTGCGGCGAAGACATCCCCTCGGAGAAGACTGGCCGCTCAATCTACCGTACACTCATTCCTATGGACCGTTTAATGGCTGATCCTGCTATCAGACCTATGTTTGAGAATCAAGGATCGGGCTTCGTCACCACTATCGATCGCAAAACGGGCGTCTTCCTCATGTGCTATCCTTGCCGTAACGATGAGATCATGAACCTCGCAGTCGTTCACCATACCAAGCCGCACCAAGCAGACGCAGAAGATTGGAGCTCGCCGGCCACTATAGAAGACTGTCTGGAAGTGATTCCGGACATCAATCCTTTCTGGCACGCCATTATCAAGCATGCCCCGACAATGAAATGCTATGTGATCGGCCAGCGCGATATTGTGCCAAGGATAGTCAACGGCAAAGTAGCAATGATTGGCGATGCTGCACATCCTATGCAACCCACACATGCTCAGGGTGGCAGCATGGGGCTCGAAGATGCGGCCGCACTTGAGGTTTTCTTCGCCAATTGGGGCCATGAAGACAGTGTCGAGAAGCGACTAGATCTGTTCAACCAGTTTCGCCTGCCGAGGGACAATGTAACACAATTGTTCAGCAATGCGATGATGTATTACAACAAGGGAGAAGTGCTTAAGAAAGTCAGGGAGTACTGGAAAGGCGAGTTGTTGACGCAAGAAGCGTACGGATGGAATGAGCCCATTCAAGAGTTCTTCTATCCATACAATGTCTACAAGGAGGCGGAGAAGGCATTAAAGTACAAAGATGCGGAGGATGGTATCCCGGAAGGCGCGATTCAGCACTTTTTGAGATAGTGAACATGGTTTTGATGCATCTGTCGAGAGACCGAGACTGCACGAGGCGCAGAGTATATTGTCACAGTCAAGGACAATCACCTGCAATCTTCCAACACTAATGCGACCAAGGGAGAGAGCACATATTTCCGATCCCTCAGCGACATAAATCTGCATACTTGTTTTTGGTCTGCCGAGCTGAAAAAGTTGAGCCCCAAGCAGCCAAATCCATCTGCCACTCGAGACAAGCACTTCATCACGCAACTCAAGCCTTCCTCGCCCACGTCGCCCGAAAGTCCATATGCGTCCCAGCCTCGAAGCTTCCTTTTCCAAGCGCCACATCTCCCTTCAATCGCCTCCGCTCATTTTCACCCCTCCCAGCCTTGGCAGAGAGCGAATCAATCATCGTCCCGAGTAACGGCACCAATGTCGCGGTCGAGTTCTCCGCAAGGCGCTGCTTTGCCTGCGTAACGCCCTGCGTGGTACACATCAACCTGTAACGTTGGGCTTGCACATCGACGGAACCGGGCGTCGCTTTCATGCGAGCACTCAGGTGAGGGCCGGCGTTGTGGTCGAGACCGAGGGCTGCGCAGTCCTGCTTCAGGGCCTTACAAGAGCGGCGGGGGGAGGCTGTGCGGGTGATTATGGAGAGTAGGCCTGCTTCTTCAAGCTCTATATATCCGTTTCTGGCTAACAGACTTGCTAGGACTGCGATGTGGGCGGGCCAGTCTGCGACTCCGAGAATCATTAATCTGCTGAAGACGTAATGGAAGTTGCCAGGGCTGAAGGGTGCCTTTTGGGCGTTGATGAGCCCTCTGATGTCACCCTGCACAAAGTGGAGGTCGTCTGGGAGTGGGCGAGAGATACACGCCGTACACGTCTGCTCCGGGATATTTCTGCGCGAGATCCAGCGTTGTGACGCCTGTTTCCGCAGCCGACGCCTAGGAGGGGTTTGCAGAGATCGAGGCATGGAAAATGTTGCCGTGCATCACTAGAAGGGATAGGTAGAAGGTCAATGAACTCACGTCTCACATCAGAGTGCTACCCATCGCTTTGCTCACACTCGTGAAGGCCGCGGCTTGTTTGCTGAACCGAGCACGCTCTGCAGCTTTGTAGTCGAGTTGTGTGCTGGCACTTCGACTGCCATCTTGTACTTCAGCTTGATAATATCACTGGTTGGGTATGTGTTGTGAACTGACGAGTCCGAGGTGCCATATATGTTAATGAAACACCAAGGTATGCCTACCTTCTCAGCTACTTCCTGCATCGGGTGAGCCTTATCGACCTGCATCTCCACGCCGTCGTGTTGGCCGCCTCGAATCCTCATTAGCTATAATCCAGAAGCTTCGGTGCTAATCCAGAGAGTTTATTGCTCAGTTAGAAGCTGAATAGCTGTGTGGAAGCAGAAGATCGACGCCAGGATAGCTCCCGGTATGCCAAACCCGAGCATGCGGGACTGAGGATGGCAGAGGAGAGGATATGCTTTCGCGGAAATCCGACAGCTTGATACTGTCTGGAGGATGCGCTACAGTGTCTTCGCACCAGGTCTTCCTAGATGACAGGCATGTCATGAATTCCTTCTACAGCACCATCGGCCGCTCTTTGCGAAAGAAGCTGTTGGCCAGGGGTTGCTCGGGAGTCTGGGCTGGGATGTCGTAGGTACCTTAGTAATGTACGGATGTGAGCAGGCACTGATGAACGGAGCTCCAATGCAAATGCCAAGCGCAGGCCAAGCAGGCACGGCAAATCTTGATCCGTACACTAAGGTAGACTAGGTATGTCTTGACGCTACCTGTGCTCCCATCATCGTTACAATGAGCTCTGCGTCGACCTAGATGCTGGATAGCAATACCTCCTATGATTGTTCGCAAAGTGACGACCGAGGAAGCCTGAAGGTGAACGAATGCCGATGGCCTGCCGCCACATCAACTTTCAAGTTGCGACTTGACGGATCACGACCACAAAACCTGCAAATGAGAGTCATGAGCGCCCGAGTTCCAAGTATCGATGCGCTTGCAGGCTTTTCCACCGCGACGATGCAACACGCACGCTGGCATGCGCAAGTCGGCCCGCGACGTCATCATGGAGCCAGATGCCGCGCACGACAGCAGCAGTAGTAGTACCATATTGAAATAAAGAATCAAGGTTTAGTACAAAGATCCGCCGCGCTTGTCACTCTTGATCACGCAGCACAAGACCAAAAGATGGCAGACTTCAACAAGGAACAGACGACCATTCCAGCATATCAGCCGGAGCACGAGCACGAGCAAGCGCCCGATCTGCCACCCAGGACCGACCAACAACAGCTTCAGCACGATAATCCCACCGACTACAACCAGGAGCAGAAGTATGCGCCTCCGCCACTCCGGATCTCGCGGCGCTCGACTGTAGAGGGCCAGGACATCAGCAGCCCCATTCACTACTCTCGCGACCCCAAGACCCTCGTCGCATACCTCGTGCCCTTCCCAAAGCCGAAGCTGCACAATGTCCCAGCAGATGCCATTCCACAGCGATTCCTGATCTACACCCCGCCGCCGCCGCCTCTCAGCAAGCCCAAAGAGGGCGAGAAGGAAGGCAAGGTCCACAAGATCCAGCGCAAGTGGGAGGAAGAGATCCGCGAAGCCAAGACTGGCAACCATAAGACGGCGTCATGGAAGGGCATTAAAGGCAAGGTGACGAAGGGCATCAACTGGGGCATGGGCCAGACCAAGACAGCAAACCTGGAGTTCCTGAATCGCATCGGCGCAAACCCCTCGGAGCCTGACAAGCACGCCGAGGATGGTCATCCCGAGGGCGAGGACACAAAGGCCACTGTCAAGCTGGAAGAAATGCTTCTCGTATATCCGTCGTCGATGCCTGCGGATGACCAATCCTTGAGGCAAGAGTTCGTCAACACAATGTTGCGCTCCAAGTCCAAGGCCGAGCGTGACGCAAGTAAGTCTGAAGTGGAAAAGAGTAGATTGTGTTCGAGACATTCACTGACCGTCCAACCAGTCATCGCAACTGGCCTTCTCCCGGTCTCAGCCTGTATCGATCTCCTCGCGACGCTCGTCTGGCCATTCGGTGGACTCCTCGAAATCGACGCGGTATGGGCATTCGCCAGCATCCGTGGCGCCAAGAACAGCCGCTCCGTCACCAAACGGCTCACCTCCTCCACGACCGATCTCGGAAGCGAGAAAGAGAACAAGCTGAGCCTAAATTTCACTCCTAGCCCGCGCCTCGCCGTCCTGGAACAATACCTCGCTGCGAAGTGCCACGAGCGCGACTCGAAGATGTTCCCTCCTGCCGGCAGCACGCCGACCGAGACCGAGGTGCTGGAGGCGATTGGCTGGACGCCGAGCTCGAAGGGTGGTGAGGAGAAGAATTGGGAAGATGAGCAGTGGGAGATTACGGAGACCAAGGATGACCTGAAGAGTGTCATGCACAAGGCGGCGAAAGAATGGGTCAAGTGGAGCAAGCTGTATGAGAAATCGCCGCAGAAGGCTTTGAAGAAGTAGATGCCTTGCGGCAAGGGTTTCTGTTGGTATTGAGTAGTTAAACACCTCAGTTTGATTTTACGTGTTTTGATACACATGAGTATATGAGGAATGAGCCAACATCATTATACTCAGCCACTTGGACCTGGCCCGGCCAACCAGGTTCACCACTGCTACCAGCACATGGGCCACATGATCGCTGAAGCGAACGCCATGGTGGACGGAGACGGCTTGGAATCGTGGGACGAGGAGTCTGGATTCGTGAGAAGAAAATATGAAGGTTTGTGAGATCGCGAGCACGATGAGATGGGCGCATTATATTTTAGTAGTGGACCACCGTCCTGCTGAGTAGCAAAGAGTGTAAGCGCTCACCACTGCGATGGTATTTCAGTTAGGTCGAACTGATGCTGTCGTGCCTTTGTCTGTTTACACATTATGCTGAGCAGCTGACCAAAGCTAGTCACATCAACAACTGTCGATTAGTCACACCACCACATCCAGTCATTTCAAGCATGCCTAACCACATCTTGCCTCTTCCACTGCGTCTTGACTTTCCGCATATCCCACTCCTGCATCCACTCCGTCGCAAAGATCACCTCTGTACTCTGCGTCTCGGCCACTGCGGGCGGAGGCAAGTCAAACGTCGTCTGGTTAAAAAACAAGCCATTCTCATCCCAGTGATGGACGGCTTCACTGATCAACAGGAACGGCTGACTCGGAGTGCTGGGTCTGTTGACGGCACCGTACCCAAAAGCGTGAGGTGTGGCGGGTCGCCAAGGATCCCATTCACCGTCGATGATGGCGAGGCGGGGATACGAAATGTTGTAGCCACCGTACTTGTTCACCGACTCGGTGTCTGGTGGTGTCGTGATGTTGAAGGCTGCACGGCAGACGATCGACTCGTACTCCAGAGTGAGAAGGCGGGAGATGATTGGTAACTGGTCGCTTGGCACACCAGATCCGGTTTGCAAGTAGCCCCATTCTGTGCAATACTGATACGGCCAGGAGAGGGAGTTCCAGTTACTCAAGCTATAGTCTTGATAGGCTGCAGAATATCAGATTTGTTCGGTGCAGGCTTGAGGCTCTCACTTACTTGTGTAGTTGTGTGTACCAAAACACTCATCCTGCGTCTTGCCACATGTAGATGCCTCCGTCAAATTATAATACCCAATCATGTTAAGCATTTGTGTGGTCAGTGAGGTGTTGGCAGAATAGCCACCCTGCCCGATCAAGTATGCTGCATCCGAGCGCACGCTCTCGGTCGCTGGATACAACACTTGCGTCGAGGTGATGTTGTCGCAGTAGTTGTAGAACTCCGGGGAGGAAACTGCGGGATCCCAGTTCAGACTCTGCCAGTTGCCAACGCCAAAGCCCAAGATATTCGCGAAATCGTCATCATACGTTACATTTGGAAATCCGAAGGTGCTCTTGAGTTCGGCCGACAAATTACTGCTGTTCTTCCCAATCAGAATGTTGTCAACAACATTGATCAACGTCTTCTGCACAGCCACGCAGTCCTGCGGAGCATACGTGACGATGGGCTCGTAGTACTGCCAATAATCGTAGATTGCCTTGGTCACGCCGCTGGAGCTAATGGTTCCCCAGAAGATATCTGGGTACTGCACTCTCAAGAAAGCACTGATCGCGCCTGAATACGATCCACCATAGTTGAGATACGGTACACTCTTCGAAGTGAGGTCGCCATATTTCTCCAGACCCGGAAACTGAATATTCTGGGCAAAATAGGCTTCATCCGCCAGTGCCTGAGCCGTCGTCAAGAAGCGCAGATTCTCTGGCGTGAGGTCCGGCGTAGGAAAGCTTGTGCCGTAGTACCGGTGCTCAAACACAACGCCAATACCATTCGTGGCCTTTGCCAAATCGTGCAGAATGCCCTTCTGAAGATACACCAACCGCTCGCTTGCGTCTGCCTCGCCGGATTGCAGGATGATTACTGGACCTCCAGGTTTATAATAGGTAGCATCGAACCAGTAGCGGTTTTCGTACGTAGCGTTACTGTGCGGCTCATACTGCGATTCGTTGTGGAAATGGTCCACTGGGATGGTGAAGTTGTGCGTTGGGTAAAGAAGCTCTGGATCCGTATCTCTCTTCGCCAATTTGCGAGCCTCCTGCTGCCGGCGGATTCTTCCAATCGTCTGTCGTCCAGAGCTGAGGCTGCTGTGAAACGCATTCGCTATGTCTAATACGCAGCAAAGGCTTAGAGCCGCTGCCACGAGCCCGCCTTTCATCTTCAGCAAAGGTTCTGTCGGTGGGAACTACCTCCGGAGGTAGTAGTAATGTTGGTTTGCAGTGAGGCACTGCAAGCGAAAATGAAGACTGGCTACAATTAAGCCTTCAACGCCTGCCTGTTGCTCCTGCAGGCAGGCACGCGATTTTATCGAAGCATTCGGCTCCAGGCGAAGCGATGGCCAAGTCAGGAAGGTGGTGGTGCTTCCAGTACTGGTGTGTGGATGTCCTGTCGACGCTAGTCAATCGCCCCGCCAGAATGACGCAGGGATCACCATGTGCCTGCATGTGCATTATCATAGCAGTGATGGTATTAGTGCTCCACTATTGTACCAGTATCATGGGGAAAAAGAGCTGTACTTGGAGGTTTCGTACCCTCAGGACTAACATCATCGATTTCTGACGGTTTATAATTGTCTGACTGCAAATTACTAGGCTTAGCTGGTCATGCTAATGGCCGACGATATTACTGTCCATCTAGAACACATCCCCTGACCAAATATCCTTACGCTTACCAAGATGAAACAGCGGGATATGCTCTAACGGCGCAGGAACCCTCACGCTCTGCCCGCCAGCATACGTGACATTCGTCCACCAATACGTCCAAGGCTTCGTGCCATTACCAGCCCCAGTATCAGGCAAATACACGTCCCACTCTGTGACATTCGGCAGCGTAACAGGAGTCACCAGCAATCTGGGCCCGAACATGTACTGCTGCGTCGTGACATTGCTGTTATTCGCAGTCCAGATAGGGATGTTCGCGTCGGTAAGGCTGAAGTCCATATATAATGGTCTCATGATCATGCGGCCGACTTCTGAGAATTGTTTGAAGATCGCTTGAGTGTAGTTCTGGAGTTGGTATCGGAGATTGATGTAGGAGACGATGATGGGTGTGTTGTTCGCCCCGTATGTCCACGGCTCGTTATTGCAAGTATAGGCGTCCTGGAAATTACAGGCTCGGGAGCCGTGGTTGCGCATGAAGGGTAGGAACGTGCCCCATTGCTGCCATCTGACATAGAGCTCCCGGTACCGGTCTTCGTCAATGTTGCCGCTCCAGCTGACGGTGGAGTCTACTTGGAAACCCCCAATGTCCACGGTCCACCATGACAAGCCCGTAGCGGCGGCAGACAACCCCGATGCGACCTGGGCAGAGAGCGTCTCCCAGACGGAGGTGGTGTCACCAGACCAGATCATCGAACAGAAGCGCTGGCTACCGATATACCCGCTCCGACTCAGAGAGAGATATTCGCACGCCTGACCTTCTTGAGTGCCGGTGACGTTACGGAGTCCTTCCTCGATCGCCGCCTGATGAGCCCATGGGTACAATTTGCCTACACTGGACTGCGTGCCTGCGTAATACAAGGCGTCTGCGAGCGGGTAAGGGATACTCTGGATCAGATTGCTTTGGCCGTTGTTCTCATACGCTTCGCCCAGGTTACCACCGTCCGCTTGATCGATCCTTCAATGAAATGGGAGATTAGTGAACGCGGCAAACACGAAGGACATCGATACTCACCAGAAGTTCTTGATGCCGTTGTCATAGTAATTCACCTTCAACTTGGACCACAGGAATGATCTCGCCCGTGGGTTCGTACTATCATAGTTGCGAATATAGGTGCCGTTCCAAGAGTCTGTAGTCCCTGGACCAGAACGAGTAGCCGATAGGAAACCATCGGCCTGCATAGTTGCATAGTTGACCGAGTAGTCCGACACGGAAGGCCACAGCGAAGCCATGATCTCGGCGCCCGTCAAATTCTTCACCATCTCAGCCATGTAACTGACGTTCGGCCAGAGTCCCGGGTCAAGTCCCCAATTTCCTTGCGCGGACCAGGACTGGTAGTCGATGACAAGCATTGATACTGGGATATTGTAGTCGTGAAAGTGCTGTGCCAGGAGAATGAATTCGGTTTGATTTTCGTACCTCAGCTTGCTGTGGAGGTAGCCCAACGACCAGTCCGGCGGCACAGGCGCACGACCAGTCATTGCGGACAGGCGACGCTGCAAGGTATCGTAATCGCCTTTCGGTGCGCTGGTGATGGCATAGTCTACCAGCGTCGTCGAGCGGGACGTGAAGCGATTGCGGAGGTAGCCGAATTCCATCTCGCCTTCACTGGCACTGTTCCATACGAAGCCGTAACCCCTGCTGCTCATGTAGACAGGAGTCGGAATGTGCGTATTGAAGTTGATTAAGTCAATCGTATTGCCTTTCTTGTTCACGAGATGATCCTGCTGCGTGCCAGTGCCATAGATTTGCTCGTCCGCAGTGGTAGCGAAGGAAAAGGCAACACTGAACTCATATCCCGCGCCATTCCATTGGTAATAACGGCTGTTGAGGGACTTCAGTGGCGCATACTCGTTCGTTAGAAGCGTCTCAGAACCATCGTCTTCCGCTCGATAGAAAGCGAGTCGTACGTAGGTAGTATTGTCACCAAGGTTGCTATATGTCTTGACGAGAGTGTTTCCATTGCGAATGACAGTGTATTGTGAGCCATTAATTTTCTGGCTGTAGCTCATGCCGAGCGAAGTCCCATTCTCCGGACCTTCTAGCGGCGGATCGTACAAGAAGCTTATCTCGTTGCCATTTGGGGGTCTGAAGGGCCACGCTCGCACCCTGAAGCCATCGTATCCGTATGGTTGGACCAGGACGGTCTCAAAGCCGTGCTGAAGGAGAAATCCCGTGGAGTTTGGATAGACATAGCTGCCACTGCTGTTAGTCGAGTCGAACGCAGCTGCTGTGGTTAGTGCTGCACTCGTTAGTGTGACTGCAGCCAGCAATGAGGACCACATCTTGCCACGACGGTGTGAAAGAGGGTCAGCGACCAAGCAATGGGTCTTGAGAGCTGCGAAGGATTTATATGTGGACTGATCTATACGCGAGGTAGTATTTAGCCTGAACGACAAGCCACATTGCTAATGAAATGGTCGATGAGGAGATTCGCAACGGAATGCAATGCACTCAATGCGTGATGCCAAGGACCATACAGGTCTTGTGACGGCTACAGACTCCACTTGATCGCGGTAAAGTCGCTCGGCATTTGCTGCGCCGAAAACGCCGCTGCAGTTGCGGATGCGTCCACGGGTGCGTCGAGTGCGTTGAAGTGCGGAGCCGACACGGACGGAGAAATTGAATCCACATCAGCACGCACCGTGCTTGTCTGATGATGAGCATAGCAGCGGTTGGTAATGTAGCCCAGTAAGCATGATGGCACCAGTCAATGGATCGGATGACGTTTGAGACGGTTCACAGGCTGATGGTCGTCTGGCCTCCAGTCAGCCATTTAACGGCCTCAAAATCGAGTCAAGCAGTCAGTCACCTTGACTTGACTTCTCATGCCTGACTTGACTTCTCATGCCTGACTTGACTTCTCATGCCTGACTTGACTGCTCATGCCTGACTTGACTTCTCATGCCTGACTTGACTTCTCATGCCGGACCGGCTTGAAATTATCATAGAATGAGAAGCGCATCTTCCGCAGTTTCGCAGCACACATATTCATTCCATGACGACCACAATATCGCCTCAAGAAGTTCGCATTCGCTCGTCTTGCTGATGTTGCTCCGTTGCTTCGCGCAGGGTGTATTATGTGGTGGGTGCTGCTAACTTGCTACTCCATGCGATTCTGCATATCAGCCACTCCGTAGAGCTTGGCGGGCCTGTAGCGTTGGTGTCCAGCAATCATTAATCGCGCTGTTACGGGCCGACACGTTTGTTGCGAGTTTGCAGCTAATGCTCTCCGCCATGACTGGTGCTCCATCTGTGCTCTATAGTCGTTGCAATGTGTCTCTGCCATTTCCTCAAGACGGCCTAACGAGATATGCCCCTAATGCTCTCTCAAACTTCTCGACACGTATCGGCATCTCCATAGAGTAGAATGGGTTCTTCATGACGCTATCCCCATATAGCTCGTAGCACCGCCTCACGATCACGTCAGCATTCGGCTGTTCGGGGCTGGTGAAGAGCAGGAACTTGACGCCCGTGGGTGTCTGGAAACACGTGAGTCGGAAGTGGCTGCTTTCCAAGCTCTCGATGCCTGTGGTGGGTGGTTTGCGACGTGGCCCAGTCGAGGCATCTGCGGGCGGAGGAGGCGGGTTCGGGGCGGGATTGATGGAGCGCGAGATGGCGTGGATGCCGTGGAAGGTGCCCGCGAGGATGAGGTAATCGTTGCCTGAGAGCGATTGGAGGCCTGGGGCGAAGGTACGATTGTAGATGAGGCCGCCGGCTTTGTTGATGATGAGGAGCGCGAAGACGACCCTGGCAGACGGGAGTGTCGGGTTAGCATCGACTGTACATACATATATTGCCGTGATGACATACATGGCTGGCCGACTTTGAGCACGTAGTGTCGGTGCGTTGCTGGAGGTCTCGACGTACTACTACGACAAGAACTCTTGATGACTGGACAGATGCAGAGTGGAGACCCGTACAGCAATTTGCATGTGAAGATGATCTACGGACCCATGCCACTTGACGCGATCCCGTCCCTGCAGGTCGGAGAGGCAGCATTGGAGCTTCAAATTTCTATGTTCCATCTAACACATGTACCACCCGTCACCACGCATACCAGAGAGTACAATGGTTGGCAGCAAACATTGTGATGCTGACCTGACGTGATCTACCTTTCGTCTCCCACCCACAACACGTGCAATTTCCCGCAATCGCAATAAGTCAATCACTGTGGCAGCAAGCACCATGACGACAGCGAATACCTCTGGTGCGACCAACCGCATTATGAAAGAGATTGCGCAGATCCAACGCGGTGAAGATCTCTCCCTTGCCGTTGCGTTCAGAGACCAAGATGTCCGCCATGTGCGTGCCCTGATCATAGGCCCGCCAGAGACGCCGTGAGTCGCCTCATCTGCCCCTACGTCTCACGCAGTGCTGATATACCTGCAGATACGAGTTTGGCATGTTCGAGTTCGACGTCAAGTTTGGCAAAGAGTACCCTATCAAATCTCCAAACGTCAGAGCAGTCACCACCAATTCAAGTCGCACGCGATTCAACCCCAACATCTACAACGAGGGCAAAGTGTGCCTCTCGATTCTCGGCACCTGGCGCGGTAATCCCGGCGAGGAATGGAGCAGTGCGCAGGGACTGGAGAGTGTGCTGTTGAGCATTCAGAGTCTGATGAGCCAGAACCCTTACGAGAATGAGCCAGGGCATGAGCAATCCAAAATTCATGAGGTTCAACCAACGGCCTATGTCGCGAAGATCACCCATGAAACAATGCGGATAGCGGTCTGCAACCGACTCGAGGGCTTACTGGGCATCAAGGAAGAGCGCGGTCAGCCGGTGTTCAAGAAGCCACGACTGGATGGATCATTCTTTCCTGGCACCGAGACAAACTCGACATCGAAGGACAGTGAGAACCGGAGCGGAGCTAGCACGCCAGCGGCCACACCTTCCGTCCACGAGTACGATGCCGAGGCCACATACAAGGCACTCGATTCTACGCATTGGGATCCCTTTGCCGACCTGCTGAAGAGGCGCTTCTTGTGGTATTACGACACCTACATGCAGACGGTCGAACGTGAGTCGAAGTTGCATAAGCAGAACGAAGCATTCCAACGGATGGACTTCGAGTATCCTCCAAACTCAATGGAGGGCAAATTTGACTATAAGAGCCTCCATGCACGTCTAACGCGCATTCGGGAGACCCTCGAAGAGGAACAGCGAAGCTGGGCCAAGGCTGGCGCGAAGCAGGTCGCAGACAGCACGCAGCTTGCCGTACAACTTGCATTCCAGTTTGGACAGCTCGAGCACAAGTGGAACAACAGCACATACGACAGCTCACGCATGGAAATTAGCTTGCCCGACAAACAGAACCCATTTGTCTGGAAGTTGACGCTTTTCGGAAAGCCCATGACCAATCTTGATGGTGGTATCTTCAACATGACACTGTACATCCCGCCGAACTTCCCAGATATCCAGCCGAGACTCAAGATCGAGACACCGATCTTCCACCACCGCGTCAGCATGAATGGGGCTTTGTGCTATTTTCCTGAGAAAGAGGAGGAGGTTGCGAGTCACCTCGAGGCTATCGTGCGCGCGATTGAGGATGAAGACCCGAAGTACGATCCACGCAGCATGATGAATCCTGAGGCCTTTGCGTTGCGCTGGGGCGGCGACGACAAGAAGAAGGTGTATACCAGGAAGCTGCGGAGAAGTGCGCAGGATTCGTGCGAGTATTGATCACGCTCTGCGTCCAGCATACGACGCAATGCAGATGCGCAAGACAGTTGGTCTGCGCGATTGCAAGACTCGCACTAATGACCATTTTCACGGCCGAGCAGATCTCATCCTTAACCCGCAGAGTACGAGGGTCCGGGAAGAATGGGCTGTGCTTACACTCTTTCAGCATCTGAGGGTCATGGACGATTGAGCTTTTGCTCGTGGTCAATCTAGCAGCGCCTACGAAGTAGGCTGCAATGGACAAAGTGAGATTCCGATGGCGTTTGGGAGGCGAAAAGCATTATACCCTTTCAGTGCTTACAATACATGATGATGCTTCGAAGCATGATGTTTAGCGATGGAGCTCTGGCGCTTAATAAGCTTGATGAATGTCTTCAAATGATGAAAATTGAGATTGGTGTCTGCTTCTGACCCGGGTCCTGCTCATTCGTCAATATCCTCGACCTGTCAACGATGGAAACCCTGGAGACAGTAGAGGAGAGTGCAATGACCAGCATTCACGTTCACACAAACGGAAAAACGCCTACTGGTACCGTTCATTACCCCAAGTGCTCCCGTGCATGACCTTTTTTCCAAAGCATCAACCGAAAGTCGTCCACAATCACAATCACGACAACACAGCAACCAATCTCCCCTTATTTGTCCGCGCTTTCCTCGTCCTCATCCCATATCATTATCCTCACCCCGCCGCCGCCCGCCCCAAAAAATCTTCTCTCTTCTCTACTCTTCTCTACTCTTCTCTACTCTTCTCTCTTCATTCCTCAGCAACACTGCTCCGCGCATTCACAACAGTCGGCGCAGCATTCACAGCCTTCCTCGCACACGAAGCAGCAACAGAGTGTCGCGATACAGGCCTGAAAGCAGCCGCCGCCTCCTCCGCCCTGGCGGCGCGGTGGAGCTTGTTGTTGGTATTGGCCTTGTGGGGGACCGTAGTAAGGTTGTTGCTGCTGTGGGTAGCCGTAGGGTTGCTGGCCGTAGGGCTGTTGTTGGCTGTTTCGCATTTTTTTCGTGTTAGTCATATGGTGTTGCGCGGAGGGCTTTGAGGGGAGGGAGAGAGGGAGGACGTACTATGCCTGTTGTGGATATCCAGGCTGCTGTGGCTGGCCGTAGTAGCCTTGGTTGGACATTGTTGTTGGTGTGGTGGAAGGGTCGGCGAGTTCTGGATGCGGTAGATTGTCAGCTGCTTGACGTGGAGCTGCAGGTGGTGGCTTGCGGCTGGGTTGGATCGCACCCGGTGCCGCTGTGGTTGGTTTGGTCGACGTACAATGTTTGTGTGTGACCTTGTGAGTATGCGCAAGCGAGCGGTGGTCGGTTATGGCGATATGGAGGTAAAGGTGTGTGAAGCCAGAGCTGTGCGGTTGGCAGGAGCAAAGTAGATGTTGGTCTTCCAAGCTTCTGGACCGAGAGCGGACGGCGGCGCTGAATGTCGTAAGGTTTCTTGGCGCGCCCTTCTCTTTCAAGCCTCTTGCTGAGCTTATTATTATTCCTCTTGTACTGACTGTGAGTGTGATCAGCACGAAGACAAGGAGACTTTGGGTGCTGAGCAGCAGCGTCGACAATGGTCCTTATTACCTTATCAAAACATCGAAACCGGAGGCGCATTCGCAGACGAGCTGACATTACGCCATCTGTCTCATCAGCCACCGGGATCTTGTGGCAGTGCAAAGGCAGATTTTTCGCGTCTGCTTGCCATTGCTGGCTGCGAGATTTTTACACCTCTCTCAGGTCCAGGATGTTCGAGCAGTCTTCATGCCTCGAGCCCCTTCGGCGCCACGGGTGCCTGAATGAGACTGGCATCTCCTGGGCACTTGTCAGCCGCTTCGATTGAACGTCAGTATGCGCCGGCGAGAAGGATCAATAATTGGCCCATGTCGCTGGTAGATGAGGCTATGCCGATGACAAGCTTCGAGATCCTCGACGTGGCAAGAGCTTGGCCGCAATCGCCTGGTGGGAAATTATGAATGCGAAGAACATTTCCAGTCCGCACAGTACTTTCTCTCGAACTATCACTTCTTATCTCACCCACTGAGACAATGGAGCTTCGCTACAATACAAGTTGACGAAGTTCGCTGTACCAATACTGAAGTCGGCAGATCGCATGGGGGAAGCGCACAATCGTGCCACCATGCTGTCCGCGCGGCAAGATACAGTCTCCCGATAGTGGAAAATGCAGCAGGACATCAATTTCGCGCCTGAGGTACACGCACACGATGCTGAGGTTGGCGCAAGATCACACAGCTGAATTGGATGGGATCCATGGCGCGACTTTCCTCGCCTGTTATGCATCATTCACTGTGATTTGCTTGCTCTACGATCCCTTAATTAATCAGTCGTCGCTGCAGCATGTTTACATGCCAGGTTAATAGTCAGGATCAGCGGCTCACCTTTTTCGAGACTGCCGGCTGGGTCCTCCGATATGTTTTACGCTCACAGGGAGGCTGCAGCAATGGTGCACTGCTCTTGAAGAGAATTGGGTGCGGCATAGTCAGGCGCGGTGTCGTCGCCATGCTATGCCACGCATTTTCGTTCGTTATATCTCAGCGCAGACTGAGCAAGAATCCACTGGCGAGAAAGGTGGCCGTGACACGCCGAACGCGATGTGAGCAGCAAATTCGCCAACTCATGCTGAAGGCTGGTCGCTCAAGGGACCGCTTGACCAGAGAGCTGAACGTAGTTCATCCGGACTCTGCACCGCCGCATGAAGCCATTTCACACGTCTGGACAGACCAGAGGTCTTCGATGTCGTTTCACTGCGATGGGCATGAGCTGTTCGTCACCGGTGCAGTTCTTGATGTGCTCAAATAATTGGTTCGATGATCAGATTAGGTACCTTTGGCTTGATCGAGTCTGCATTGACCAGAGTTGTGGAGAGGAACGTACCGCGCATATTAAGATCATGCATCGTACCTACAGAGATGCCGCAAAGGTCATCATCTGGCTTGGTTTGTAGAAGCCGGCCACCATAGATGCATCCAATATTGTGTCAGGAGCATACAAGGCGATCTCCCTAGCAGCCACAGCGGAGCGCCCTACACCAGACTTCATCAAAGTTCTTGAGCTGGGGTTGCCGCATCCAGGCGATTGGAGATGGACCGCCTTCTGCGTTCTAGTCTTGGGAACCTGGATATTGCAGGAGGCAGCACTGAGTCGGACTGCGGACCTCCATACTCCAGTGGAGATCGAAACTTGCCCGTGGAATCGCGTGGAGGGAGTGCTTCATATCCTCCGCTGCGGTTTGAGGCTGTGATCGTCCTAGCAGAGCTCACCCAAGAGCAGCGGTGGTAGCTCCTTTGCATGTGATGCGCTAAGCCAGCACGGACCACCCACGGCTAGGACTTTCTCGAAGTTTGCTTGAACAGCTCTGTTCCAGCGACATTCTCCTTGACGAAAGTTGTCTTCTAGAAGTCTCCTACAATCACAGAGCTTAGCGTCATCATCATCTGCAGCTATAAAGGAGCTGATTCTTGGTGTTTGATACTTTTAGCAGGATCGGCAGTAGCCGTCTTTCTAACAGACTACTTTTCTTTATGCACAAGCATTGTTCCAAGATTCTGAAAAGCGCAAAAGACTCGTCAGGGCCGAAAGTATATAGTCATATCCTTAGACCTAGGTGTCCCGGGTGTTCTATCAAGAGAGGGTGGGTTACACAGCCGAGTTCAATTGTGGTTTTCGAACACCAAAAAAGAGCTCCTTCGTACAAGTCTACTGCGAGCTGGAAGCCGGACGTAGTATCACCATGCAGAATGACAACGTCATGGCCGACCACATGGACCACAGTGTCGGCAGAGGCAGTGCGCAGGAAGCCACTGAAATGGCCGAGGTCACCGAACTCTCTACTGCCTTGAACTCGGCTTCGCTGGTTCCACATCTCCCGCCAGGCGCCAGCTTGATCCGCAGACTCAAGCTGGAAATCGCTTCTAAGATGAGCTTGCCACAGCTCCACACTCTCCGCGAGGATATGTCATGGCATCCATTCGGCATAGCGATCAGGGAGGACGGGCGTGCGTCCAATGTCACCGGCAGACCCATCAGGTTCGGCCTGAATGAATACGAGGACATCACACTAAGTCTCAGCATGCCCGGTGCTTCAGGCTTCGACTCGCCACTATTGACGTTGCGGCATCACATCGACATGATCTTCAAGCATGGGGAGGATCTTTCCAAGGACGTCTTCAACCAGCTGCGACTGGCTGCTCAAAAAGGCTCGGTGCAGATATGCAAACCTGGTGCGGTGAGGTTTGGCATATACTGGAATCGATGCCAAGCAGCAAGTAGCCTGGTATTGCTGCTCGCGTGTCCAGAGGAGAAGCTGAAGCTTGCGGCAAAGGACCAATCTACTGCACTGGGTGGCGTTCCGACTCTGTCCCAAATCAAGCGCAACTCGAGTGCTAGTATCCTGGAGGCATATCGTGCGGCTAAGGTAGCTGCGAAGCAAGGCAAGACGACTGTCATGGCTATCACTATCGCCGACGTTCGGCATCGGGAGCTGCTTGAAAATAGGCTTCCCACGCCGTTCGCGTCAGCGGATCACTCGGCCGTCATGGGCATTGGACCAGAGGGCGTCATCATCTGGCAGGCCAATGGGTATACTTTGCAGCAGTACATCGCGGCTGGAGGCGGGAGGCTACGGAGCTACGACGAAGCAGACCAATTTGTGGACAAGTTGTTCAAGCTTTCCCAGTACAAGGTTGGTGTTATCTGTTCTCGATTGATTGGACAAGCTGCTGACATACGTATAGGGTAAGTGGGATCCATGTCGGTACAGATTCTTTCGCGATTGCTTCCATGTCGATCTGGCGGCTTGTCATGGCGGGCATTTGCCCAAGCTTGACGTTTGGTTGCGCATGTTCGTGTTGGAGGATGTCAGGCTTGAGCATCTTTACAAGTTCGAGTTTGAGTAGGTGATGATTCCTGGTCGCTGATGGCGCATTGGGTATTTTGACGAGGCTAGTGGAGGCATCGATTAACCGCATGATAGTTAGCACGAATGCTCAAAGTCAGTGTCACCAACTGTCATTCGAGATGTTGTTGACTGACTGATGCCATATAACTCGAAGCGATTGACTGTCTTTCTGACACGGCTGACCTCTTGATCTATCCTTCAGATCAAGAATGCGTTGATTGATTGACAGATGTCAGATTGTGATCGATCAGTCATTCAGTCCACAGAATGACTGCTGTTGGCATAACCGAGTACACTATTCCAGATGCATTTTGATCCAGTCGTCCCAGCAATATGCTTTTCGCGGCCAGATTGACAGCCGAGGCATGTCGTTCTTCTCCAACAGCCAAACTTCCTTCTCGTATCAAGCCGAATGTCTGCCTTCTGCATACACGAAACATACATAGATATGTGCTGATGTAGTCCACAAGAACAAACGTACTTGTCGGAGCACGGCAAACACATGCGATGTCGTTCATACAACCGAGGCCTATCAAGCGGCTCCTCGTAGCCAATAGGTGAGTCCTGCATGAGCATGAGAAGGAGTCACGCATGAAATAGTGACAGCCTGAAGAGGAGAAATTGCAGTTCGTATTCTGTCGTCAGCCCGGGAGCTGGACATTGAAACCTGCGCAGTTTACACGGAAAATGACATAGGGCATACTTACAATGCTGCTCACGCCATCAAGCTCCGCTCACCTGCATCATACCTTGACATCGCGGAACTCGTGGATCTTGTGAAGCAGCATAATATCGATGCCGTCCACCCTGCCTATGGGTTCCTATCGGAATCAGCCGACTTTGGGGCCGCAATGGCAGATGTCGATGTCATGGTCATCGGGCCCGGAGCTGAGAACTTGAAGCGAACAGGCGACAAGCTCGAGGCTAGAATGTTGGCTGTAGACTGCAAAGTTCCTGTTCTACCTGCCTTGACGGAACCGACAGGCCGTGTGGACGCAGTCCGTATCTTTGCGGAGAAGAGTGGCTTTCCTGTCATGGTGAAAGCTGTTGACGGAGGTGGCGGTAGAGGCATCCGTCTCGTTCGGGATCCCAATGACCTTGAGAGCCTGGTGACGAGAGCGATTGAGGAGAGCCCGTCGAAGCGGGTGTTCGCAGAGAAAGCTGCAGTCGATGGCTATAGGCATGTTGAGGTTCAGATTGTTGGTGATGGAAAGGGTGGCGTAATGCATCTCTGGGAGCGAGAGTGCAGCATTCAGAGGCGATATCAGAAAGTCGTTGAGCTTGCGCCAAGCACCGTCATCAAGCGCGAGGTTGTCGTTCCTGTGATTGAGGCGGCTGTGCGCATGGCCAAGGAGGTAGGAACAGATGCCGTTTGGAGCTGAATGTTCTGCTGACTTGGATGCAGGTCAGATACTCATCTCTCGGCACGTTCGAGTTCCTTTTGAACCCAGACACTGGAGAGTTCTTCTTCCTCGAAGTTAACCCGAGACTGCAAGTTGAGCACACGATCACTGAGTCAATTTGCTCAATTGACATCGTGAAAACCCAGCTCCTGCTCGCACAAGGCGCCTCGTTCGCTGAGGCCGGTCTCGACGATCTATCACAAGATGCACTTCAAGTGCCCAAGTTGCATTCCATTCAACTTCGTCTAACAGCTGAGGATCCAGAGAAAAACTACAGCCTCAGCATAGGCAGGGTCTCCTCGTTCCATTTCCCATCTGGTAACGGAGTACGAGTCGACACTGCGCTCCATCACAATAGTCCTGCTGTCATCAGCTCGGACTTTGATAGTGTCATTGTCAAGCTCGTTATCACTTCGAGAACATGGCAGGATGTGGTTCGCAAAGCTCGGCGAGCATTGCAAGACACGAGTGTAGTCGGCATCAACACTAATCTGGCATTGCTGCGGGTGATTGTGATGCATCCAAATTTCGAACAGGGAAGGTGCGATACCAGGTGGTTAGAGTCGAGACACGATGAATTGCTTGAACTTAGCCGAGGATTGAAGCAGGAGGATAGGGACTCCTTCCATGGCCTTGTGACACAACACGCCGCGGATTTTCCGTCTGCTGCAATGGGCTCTGGTGCTTCGACGCTGTTGAGGAAAGACGATGCTTGGTCCATTGCGCTCAAGCCTAAATCAGGTCCAGCATCGAGCCAGCATCGGCCGCATCATCTTCAGCTTACGAAAGTGTTGCGGAATGATTTTCCATCCACTTTTGCGGCAGAAATATTGTTCACTGTACCTGGCTCTCGGCCCAGTGCATACACAATCGACATGCAGTCGACAGCCACTTCGGCCTCCGCCGCCTCGTCTCAGCATAGACAAGGATCGAAGTCTGACCCATCACACGTGATCTTGCCGATTGCTGGCAAGCTCGTAGAAGTGTGTGTGAATGAAGGAGACGTCGTCAAGAAAGATCAGGCCATCTGCGTTATCAAGCAGATGAAAATGGAGATTGAGGTTCGCAGCCACAGAGCTGGAATCGTGACCTGGCTGACGGAAGCGGAAGACGATGAAGATGTAGCTGAGGGGATGCTAGCCGCTGTAGTAGAGGACGAGGAGAAACGGGCCCAGGCGAAGTTGTGATTGTGGACGGATCACCGTCTAAATACAGAATCAAAATTTGATGGATAGTCAACCATTCGACAGAAAACGTGTCAGTGAGTCATGCACAGATTGATGTCTCATCAACAAGAATTGATCGATGCGCTTTTTCTTCGTAGTCTCCGAGTTCCACTGCAATATACTGCGTCCTAGGATTTGCACTAGAACTCGACGCCTTAGACTCGCACGCACGCCCAGAATTATCGTTCTCTTGACATGACTATACCAAGTTCCATAGGGACAGGACAACATTCAGGTTGTTGAAGAGCCAGCTGGGCAAGTCAAGGTTCGATACGTCATTTGCTGGGAATACACTTTGCTGGCGCGGTCGATACGAGGCAAAAAGCACGGCTCGACGGCAAGAGCACGGCGGACTTTTGAGCCTGGAACGCCATGGCTTCGCGAATTATACCCAACCATCATATCCGAAAACGAGTTGAGGCACTCGAAGGATCTGATGCGCCGGCATGTCATTTTCCAGGACCGCAGCCAAGTCTGACCGAGCACCTGACCGCGTCGTCCCTCTCGCGCTGCTTCAGCGCAGGCCACCCTTCCCATGGACAGCATCAGCCTGCTCGACTTTCTCGAATTTGACCCTCGGCCGACTGTCGTCTTTGACTTAGAGGCTGTCAATGGTAGCGTTTCTAGATGCATATGCTTACAGAATAAGGCTTTCCGCGAGCAGAATTCGCTTCTCGAGGATACGCTTCAGATCCAATGCGCCCATGCGTCTGGCGAAACTGCCCTGGAAACATGGATTACTGACAAGACTGCGAGTGGCGCGCCGCCGGTCTCGACAACGCTTCCATGCAAGACGAGCGTTTATGGCTTTACTGTCGCGGAAAGATGGAAGGTGGTACAATGGCAGCGGGCAGGCCACGAGACCTGTTATGTGACTACTCAGATATCTTCAGCACATTTTTCGGATGGACAGGAACCCTACGTACAGGAAAGCGCACTACCGATGCGGAGATTGAATAAGAGCGATTCGCAACCTGAAGGCGAAGCTCTGGAAGATATTCTTGAAGATCGAAATATAGCTAGTGCTAAGCTCGCGTCAATGATATCTATGGTAAGTACTCGACGCTTACAACCCTTTTCGAGACACAAGAGTCCTAAGGATCGATTTAGATGGAAATGGTTGATGTTGGGTTTTATGAATATGACATGACGGGCAGGCTCGTACAAGGCAACAATGCTTTCTACAAGCTTAGCGGCCACCCAAAAGTTGACGACCGATCGGGACTGCCAGAGTTATCATTCTCCGATCAGGTGTTCCCGGAAGATCGCGGTAAGTGAACCAGTGTGGGGATGTCTGATGAGGCATGGACTGACCTTCACACACAATGCTTGCAGATCTTGTGCATTCTCAATGGGTTGCGTTGACAGAGGGTCGACCTGTAACATTCGAAATGCGCTGGAAGCGACATGCTCATTCGAGGCCCGATGGCGAGGAAGACTTGGAAGGTCAATGGGTCTTGGCCGCATGCGTGGTGAGTACTGATCGGTAGGAGGGTACCAGTGATTCCATCAGTCAGTCAATCAATCAATCAACTGATTGACGAATTGATCGTGACTTTTGGGTCGTCACGCTGTCAACAGATAATCAGCCGCTGTTACGAGCAGTCACTGGTGCTATTAAGCAATTAACGGTGTCAGTAAGCAGGCAACCGTGTCATCAAGCAACTTACTGCTATCAATAAGTCAAGCGGCTGATTGACTGATGGAATCACTGGAGGATATTCGATTCTGAAAATCCACTGACCTTCTACCCATTGCTTCTGCAGCCCACGCGAAACAAGCAAGGGGAGATCTTTTCTGTCACTGGATGCATTACGGACATTTCCGACCAAAAACGCCATCAGAAACAGCTTGAAAGAGCGTATGCCAGCGAGAGACGATTCGGAAGATTCTGTGAATTCGCAAATGTCGCGATAGTTATCTGCGATACGACCCTCCAGGTTACGTACGTATCCCCTTGGGTATGCGTTGGTGATGGCGCATCTTCATCGCTGTCAAACCAGATTGTCTGCTTCAGCCGCTGACAGAGGCATTGCGCAGATATTGCAATCGTGAGTGGTTCGCTATCATCGGACATCCAGTCGTTGAGTTCAAGGACGTTGAGTGGGCAAGCTACGTCCCTCCGGAAGATCTTGAATTCATCACACAGCAAAGCCTTGCCGTGGTACATACCAAGCGGCCAAACAGGTACCAATTTCGCCTCAGGCGGCCGTGGAGCAATGGGGCAGGAGGTACAGGGCAGTCGTGGATGATGGCTTGTTGCTATCCTGAGCTCAACGAAGATGGTTCAGTCCAGGCTGTCGCGGCAACGATAGTCGATATATCCTATCTAAAGTGGGCCGAAGACGTCCAAAGACGAAGGACGGACGAAGCGTTGGAGGCCAAAAGACAGCAAGAAAACTTCATCGACTTTACCTGCCACGAGGTCCGCAATCCTCTAGGCGCCGTCATGCACTCTGCCGAGATCATCGACACCACTCTGGCAGGCTTTTCGTCCCTCGTAGAGCCTATCATTCCACATGTCTCTGCAAAGCAACGCAACGAGCTCGAAACTTTCCATGACAGCATCAATGAGAGCGTGAACACTATCATGACATGCGCCATCCATCAAAAGCGCATCATGGACGATATTCTAACTCTTTCGAAGCTTGACTCTAAGCTTCTGACGATCTCGCCTGCTCCAATCCAGCAGGATTCTATTTTGAAGGATGTCCAGAAGATGTTTGAGAAGGACGCGCAAAAGATGGGCGTCGACTTACACGTCGTCAAAGACTCCAGCAACATAGACGGTCTTGATTGGGTACTGCTTGACGCGGGCCGATTGATGCAGGTCCTCATTAATCTAATCACGAGTGAGCGCACAAAGACACGAGCAATGTAGACACGATCAAGGGCTGACTCAGACGGATTCGCAGATGCCCTGAAGTTTACTCAAAACGAAGCCGTCCGTGTGGTCACGATCACCATGCATCCGTCTCGCAGACGCTTCACTGAAAGAGACCTGGCTGTGGAATTCATTCCAGTCAACATGTTGCGGGACCGTAAAGGATCTGTTGATGTCCCGGCACACAGAGGGACGGAGATATTCATGTCTTTTACCGTGCAAGACACAGGATGTGGCTTCAGCGCGGAGCAGAAGACCACGATCTTTGAAAGGTTTGCTCAGGCGTCTCCGCGCACGCACACCAAGTACGGCGGATCAGGACTGGGTCTTTTCATCACCCGTGAATTGGTTGAAATGCAAGGTGTAAGCAAAGCGATGGATAGCACCGCATTGTAACATATTAATTCATACTGACGTCCTACCCATCATTCTAGGGCGAGGTTGGAGTGTCCTCACGACCTGGAGATGGAGCTATGTTTGCGTTTTACATTGCAGCTAGAGCCATTGAAGCGCCACAAACCGAGAATGGCGGCGCTTCGACTCCTGTTTTGCCCAAACGAACTCTGTCGATAGGAGGTAGCTATAGCATTCTTGTTGTCGAAGACAACCTCGGTAAGTCTACTCAGATTATACGACTTCTGCACGGCTTTGCTGACCGTCTTGTTCAGTAAACCAAAAGGTACTGCGGAAGCAGTTGGAGAAGCTAGGACACAAAGTCTACATAACTTCTCACGGCGGCGAGGCATTATCGTTCCTCGCAACGACAGCCTGTTGGACGGGCAACGAGACCTCACCAACATCTGATACACCCAACGTATCCATAATCCTGATGGACGTCGAGATGCCGGTTATGGACGGATTGACCTGCGCGCGCAAGATTCGCGAAGCGCAATCGCAAGGCGCCCTCAACCGACGCCTGCCCATCATCGCCGTGTCAGCCAACGCTCGATACGAGCAGGTATCGCAAGCGATTGAGAGTGGGATGGACGATGCGATCACGAAACCTTTCAGAATTGCAGAGCTGGTCACTAAAATGGATCGACTGGTTGCGGCTACGGATGCTGCGGGGGTCGATGGTGTGAGTCCAGTGACGAAGATGACTTTGGGAGCGGATGACGAGATAAAAATGTAGGACGAGATGATATTTGTTGGCACAAGCCGAGCGGACCTGGTCACCTCTAGGCATGGGCCACGTTGAATAAATCGATAGAAGTTCAAGCCATGACAGCTAAAAGTGGCCGTAGGACTCGGAGCGAATCTACATCTGCCCGCAAATACAGCGAGGCAGGCCCGAAGACTGCATTCGAAAGGGCTAGGAATTTGTAATCGGAAGGCAGATGACAGCCATGCTCAGGCAAGCAAGCGATTCAGTAGCTGCTGACTATTATCCTGCAACGCCACACTGACTCGGGTATCGTCGGATTCTACCGGTCTCAAGAGACCGCTTAAACAATCAACCCAACCCATGTTATTACACCAACATTCCCCCCCACCCCCCCCCCAAAAAAAAAAAACCAAAAAAAAACCACCTCCTAATTCAACAAATCCAAATCCACCACGCCCCTCCCCTCACCCCTCCACAAATCCGCAGTTGCGGGAAAACTGCAAAACCGCTCCTCCCGCACATTCCTCCCCTCCAAACACACGGCCGTCAAATCCAACAACCCCTCCAGCGCCCCACCCATGCTCCTCTCAATAGGCCCTTGCGCCGCGGTGCGGTATTGCGTGCCGTCATGGTAGATGACGGAGGCGTAGTAGCCGGTCTCGGGCGCGTGGCGCGGGTACATTTCGTACCGGTTTGTGGTGAGCAGGATGATTGTGAAGGGTTCCGTGGGGTTGGTGGGGGGCGGGAGGTGGTGGTGGCGACGGCGGTGGTGCAGGCGGAGGGCGCGGTGGAAGAGGAGATTGGAGTTTGCTGGGATTGTGTTGTTAGTGGTGGGTTGTGGTTTGGATGACAAGAGGCGTGATGAGTGCGTTGTGGTCTGGTCGCATTCATCTGGCGAGTGAGGCGTGAGGTGGTAGATTGACGAAAGGACCATTTGCCGACCCAATCTCAACCCTTTCATCCATCACTCCAAGCTCGAAGCCATAGACCTGCTGAGCCGTCGCTTGCAAACAAAAGCAACAAAGACATACCTAATATCTGCTCCCTCACCCCCTCCACACCAACCCCAATACCACTCCCCATGCCCATCCCACCACCACCCATACCAACACCCACACCCATGCCCTTCTCCCGCTCCTCCCCACCGCTGGTACTCCCACTCACGTTCCTCATCCCGCCACCACCAGCACCACTAGCACTCGTCGGCGCACTGGTACTGGTACTCGTGCTCCTCCCCAGCCCCACAGACGAAGAACCGATCGAATTTGCGCTCGTGGTAGTAGCTGCCGATGAAGACATACTCAATTCACACGAAAGCACCGATCGCACAGCTAACAAAAAAAAGATCGACCAGGAGAAACCAACTCCGCAAAGTCGGACGTGCTATTAAAGTAAGTCAGCATGAGTGTGGGGCGCACATGTCAGGTGTTTGCGTGGATGATCCATGAAAGGCTTCGAAGAATGGATCATAGGCTGGGCTGTGACAGCGCAGCAGGGTCGCGTGTCAGATGCACGGGAATGAGGACTCGCGGACCTTCTCTCTGTAAACTCTCTTTTGATGGTCCGAGTTCGGAAGCGGGTTCTTCAGTACCGTGCTCTTTGTTTTTATGCTTTGGTCGCTCTCAGCTGTATGCTTCGTAGTCTATATAGTACATACATGTCTCCTGGCCACAGCCATGCCCGACAGCCGCCACTGTTTACTTTTGGCTACGCAGAGAGGCGCCTCACATGCCTTCAAAACCACCGTCATCCCCATCATCGCCATCAATGTCGCCGTCCACAATCTCCTTGGCCAATTCTCGCTCTCTGTCACGTGCCTTAGCCGCTTCAGCAATCTCTTGTCTGTGCTTATTCATCGGGTATCTCATCGCCATGACGCATTCATCTCGCATGCCCAGTAGAGCGCTGATACGCGCATGGAATGCTTCGCTTGGCTCCGTGGTGCTGTACGCGTCCTTCTGTGGGATCGTTACCAAATGGCCTTGCTGATGGTCTAGACTCGCTTCTATCACGCCGTCGCGGATTGCCTTTGCTGTGATGTACTCCGCAGACTCCTCGCTGTCGACACCCAGGCGTGTGCAGATGTCGCGAAGGCTAATGCGTGAGTAAGAAAGTGAGAGCATGCGCACGCCGGTCTTGATGACGTTTTGACGCAGCCGCAGGATGAGAGTGTATGTCCCGTCCTTCTTGAACTGAGCTTCATTTGCAGAGACGCACTTCAAGAATGCTTGCAAGTCACCAACACGCACAGCTTGCACAAGCTTGAAGTAGGGGTGTAGCGCGACTTCCAGGTTCGGTTGTCGGAACGTTGCTCGGTCTGGAATGTCACCCATCAACAGCTCGACGACGGTCAACAGCTTAGTCGCTTGCTGATAGAAGCCCACTGCTGGGCCAACGGTGGGTGACTTGCGGGTCGCTGATTGGAGATTCTCATGCGCTTCGGTGTAGTTGAGCTGGATGGCTCGTATGCGGCCGAGGTAGTACAGATATCTGCAGACTTGGTTGTTGGCGGCGCTTGCTGGGAACTGCGTTTGCTGAACGAGGAGATCTGCGAGGGTAATGTCTGCTGTGCTGATGTAATTTCGCAGGAGCAGCACAGTCACCGCTGCCTGAGTGTCTGCATCCTTCCGTAGTACGGCTGATCGCAAAGCAGCTAGCAGAGTGGGTCGAATCTCCATGACTTTGGCCTGCTTGGATGGTGCCTTGGGATCAAGGTTCTCGTAGAAGAGCGAATAGTAGAAGTAGGCCTTGGCTCCGATGGGGTCCATGGTCCGACGGTTGAAGCTGCGGATCTTCTCAACGTAGTTATCGCTGAAGTCTGCGCCCTTCTTGTACTGCGCTGTGTCGTACAGATAGACCTGCTGTCATCAGCATTGTCATTCCCGTCTCCAAGCTCCTGGCAACTCACCTGCGCCAACAAACCCAGATAAGCCCAGACTTCGGCGATCTCGACCACGTCGGTCTCGTGCCCGTTCTTATCCGGCGACGTCGCCCCGTTCGTCTCCTTGGTGGCCTCGTCCGGCAGCATAGCCTCCAACACGCGCCGAGCGTTGTTCTGGGGCTTGGGGAAGGCGTGGCGGATGCCGATGGCGAGGGCTTTGGGAAAGTCCTTGGACTTGCGCAGCGTCGATATGCTGCGGAGGGCGCGCAGAGTGAAGCGCGGATCGAACGACTCGACGGCATTATTGATGAGGTGGAAGTTGTCGATGATAACTGCAGCAATACCCCGTCAGTATGTGGATGGCTGTAGCAAGGCGATGCTGGTCGACGCACTCTTCTCCGCCGGCTTGTCGACCTGCGCCGGCCCAACCTTTTCCGCCTGTTTCTCGCCGTTGACGGCATCGACATCCATCTGGTCCGCCATCGTGTCTGGATCTGTGTGGAATGTATGCAAAGGTGTGGGTGTTGCGAGGCGGATGTCGTGTGCTCCCGTCGCTGTTGGCTGGCGGACTGATGCTGGAGCTGCGGCCATGACGGCGTTTGACGTTGATCCGCGCCGCGTGTTTCACTGTTCACATGCAAGTCGCGTCTCCCCACACGCGCTCGAGATGCGATGGAGACCAATCCGGAAGGCACGCCACATATATCACCCGAAAAAGATGCAGCATGGCCTCACTACTCTCCTCCCACCTCGAGCAGATCAATTTGTGTGCGACATCAATATCCGACCTGCCCTTCCCCGGACCCAAGATCTTCACCGACGCCCTCCTCTCCAACCAGCACGATATCACCTCTCTAATCCGGGACACCGAGGCGCACGAGAGAGCACTCTTCCATCTCGCTCCTCCACCATTACCCACCAAAGCTTCCGACTTTACCGCTTCAGTGGCAGGCCAAGCACAGACCGCAAAGGAACGGAGAGCGACGCAATATGGAGCAGCTCGACAGCCCAAAGCGAAAGCCGTGGCCGCTGTGCTAGGGGGAGACTTGTACAACAAGACGAGGAAGGAAGGCGGCATGTCAAGGCAGAAGGGTGATCTGGATGTTGAGCTTCTCCTGCATGGCGCGGAGAAGCTGACAGCTGTGTAGTACGTCTCCCCTCGTCTAGTCCTGATATGTTCATACGAGTAATGACCAGCTGCAGTCCCATAGAAGGCGCAAAGGAGAAGATTGCTGCTCTCCGACGCCGGCACGAACAGTTAGCAGTCAACATCGCACACTACGAAGACCGCGTCAATCGCAACACGCAGGAGCTACAGTTACAGAATCGACCAACCAGTGGCGGTGCTTATGATGACGAGGAACTAAGCATCGACGACAACGATGCTATGCCTGCGACTAAAGAGGATCTGATGCGGGAGGCAGAGGAGGTGCGTGAACTGGAAAGAAAAAAGCAGATGCTGGAGGAGCGCGTCACCGGCATGTCCAAAGACCTGGGCGGTCTGATGCGATGACAAGAGGTTGATCTGATTGCCTTTTGCAATCACAGAGCATGCAAAGGCCCATAACCCATTGTCTTTCAATGCCTGCGCGCCGTGAGCAGCGTCTTGCCTCTACTCACATTACAAACAGCAGTCCCGTCTGCGAATCTATTCCTAGCGGTCAAATTCCGCACCAATGCTATCTGGCATCCTTTCTCCTTGAGTTGTTGTAAGTGTGACTGCGGATCGTTGGATCTAGAGTGGTATGCCTTGGTTTGATTGTGCAGGTGGTGAGGAGCTTGTTTAAAGAAGAAAATCACGCACATTTTGCCTGCCTGCCCGCCTGCCTGTACATCATCCCCTCCAACACCATGCTCGCTCGCCCTTCTCAAGTATTTTGAGAGAAGAGAGAGAGACAACCTCCTCTACTCAACGTCTCTCAAAGTCTCAATAAAGAAAAAAAAAACAGAACAATATAATTAACAACTATCACCCCAACCCCCCAATCAAGCGAAACGCCGTAAATAGAATCCCATTGGTCAAAAAGCGGTCATGCAGTCCACATATCTTAGCGGTGTAAGGGTCGGCTTTGTTTCCTTGACTGCAAACAGGAAACTGGTTGTGGTTTCGTTTTTGGCCTTTTTGGTAGGATGAAGACTATTCGACCCGGACGGGAACGAATTTCATCGGGTTGAGGTGGAAGTGTTTAATGGGAGCCAAGACGCCTGTGTTATCTTGTTGTTGGGAGGGGCGTTAGGTAGCAGGGTAGAATAGGAAGGAGCGGTCGAGTACGAACGATTTTTTTTTTGCCGTGGTTTTGAATGGAGTGGGTGAGCTTGGGGTTGGGGGTGGGCCCGGGCGAATTGGGAGATAAACGTACCTATGTGCTATTGACTCGCTGGCATTGAATACTGCTCTGCGGACCCTGCGATGTACGTTCACACGTACTGCGCAAGACTGATTGCTCCTGAGAGGGACAGACAGCCGAGTATCCTTCCTCCTCCACCCCTCGCGACTAATCCCAGACTCGCAGCCCACACATTCCGTTCACACACACCTCTCCAAGTATCCCAAGCATTCAAACACGAGCGGCCACGGCGAACTAACCGATCTACGCCAGTTAACGTACGTCCGTTGCAGTGAGCGCGCTTGAGAGCCTGCTGCATCTTACTGCGATTGGGCTCGCAGAGAAAGGCGAGACGCAGCAGACGCAGGTGCCGAAGATGGCTGAGTCCGAGTCTAAGCGAGTTGCTGGCGGGAAGATTTGTGTACCGTATTCACGATGCCGAAGTGAAGACCGAATCGGTGGTGAGACTTTCTTCAAGGTGGTGGAGGGTCAGTGGCTCGCCTTGATGCGCGGTTGAATGCCTGCGATGGTAGATCTGGCGACGCCTCGCAGAATGTACAGATATCATGCTCTAGGGAGCAGGCCAAGAAGAACACACCAATGTTTACAGAAGCTGTATGTAAGCTACCGGCAGCATACTCAACTAAGCTGCCTTCTCATGCTGTAACACTCATGACCGCAACGCCTCGCTTCCAAAAAAAATCATCGTCATCGAGGATAGCATGATGGCACACAGTCATAGCCTCAGGCAGCATTCTGGCCTCGAAGTCACCACTTGAACCTCCTGATGCTGAATACATCTCCGATTCGTCATCTCTAACTCCTCTGCATCAAGCTTGAATGTCTCAGCTCATCGCCAGCGTCTACTCAGGCCGCGCACGCTTGCCAGGATGTCCCTCCTAGGAATCCGACTTGCCCACGCCGCCCAGAGTCTTCGCCGTCTGAATCGCCTGCATCTTGCTGTGCCAGCCCGGCGCAGGCTGGAACTTCTTAACCGACCTCACCTCATCCAGACTGTAGCCCGGAATGCGAATGCCATAATTGCGCTCCAAAGCAATCTGGAAGTCCTTGATGTCCAGTGTCTGGCTTGGCTTTGCCTTGGCGAGCTTGCATGCCGCGGTGATGACGTTATCCACAAAGTCATCAACGTAGCCGAGGGCCAACTCCTCGACTTCAGGCGACAAGAAGCCGTCCTCGCCACCGCCGGTGACTTGGCGCACGAGCTCGTCTAATTTGCGCTTTGAAAGGACGCGGTCACCGTCGCCCTCGAGTGTGAACGGCGGCTGACGCGTCACACCTGGCTGCTGTAGCACACCCGCGTTGTTGAGCGTTGGGCGTGCCGGTGGAGCGTTGACTGGCTGCTGGTTTGCAGGGTTGAGCATCATAGTCTTGTTGATCGGGAACTTGTTGTGGTTGGTCTGAGTGGGTTGCAGCGAGGGCTGCTGCGGGAAGCCAGAGGTCGGGGTGGGCTGCGTAGCGGAGCCAGGCTGCTGGTTGAAGGGCATGCCATTGGGAATCTGTGGCTGAGCGGGATATTGGTGCTGGTTTAGTCCCGTCTGTGATTGCTGCTGATTTCCATTCGCGTACTGAGCAGCGGCTTGGGCCATTGCGGCTTGTTGTGAAAGTGCTTGTGGCCGCTGTTGCTGGTTCGCGTTGTTCGGCGTTGCACTCGGATTTTGTTGTGGGGCTTGGCTTTGCTGCGAAAATTGCGGGTTCAGCTGCGGGCGTTGTTGTTGGTTGGGATACTGCTGCTGCTGCTGGGGCTGCTGGAAATTCTGCTGTGGAGGCTGATGCTGCATCGCAGTCTGAGGTGTTTGTTGGGGTGTCTGCTGTGGAAAGTTCTGCTGCTGCTTGTTCGGCGCAGACGCGCCCTGATTCACAGCTTGCTGTGGCTGTTGATGGAAGCCCGTCTGCGGCTGTGGCGGGGATTGCGACACGCGCGACTCTTGCTTCACGTCGCCCTGCGCATTGCTGCTGCCTTGGCGCTGCATCTGTTGGGCTTGCTGCTGACCTTGACCACCTTGCAGCGCTTGGTTTATGCGGGCCACGGCCTCGTTCTCGGTCTTCATAGCTTCCCACTGCCTTCCCAGCTCGTGCACGGCATTCTTCGCCCTGTCGTAGCCCGCCTGCAGTTGCTGAGGAAGAGGTTGTCCGTTCGCCGAGTATTCGGCCACCTTTGGCTGAAGGGACTTGCCGTATTGTACCGCTTTCTCCCGCTGGCCTAAAATCCCCGTGGCCTTTTGGAACCACTTGCTCTTATACAACGGGTCCGTGTTGTTCGCGGGGATGTGGACAGTGATATTACGCAGCGTCTCTTTCGTCTGCGCTGACATAGCCGTGCCTTGCTGGGGCGGAGCCGGCTGCGACGGATTGCCAGGCTTCGCGCCGCCCTGTTGAGATGCGCCAGCTTGCTGACCCATCACGTTGCCCTGATTCGGCGGCCTTGGCGGCTGCCCTCCTCCAGAGCCCGGGCGCGCATTACCGCCGCCGCCGCTCCTCTGGTTCTGCCCGTTCGACAGCTCCTGCATGATCCTCGTGCTCGCCTGTCTCAACTTTATCTCGATCTGCTGCCTCTGAGGCGACCCGGCCGGGTAGCTGTCATGCTGCTGCCACAGCTTCGCCAAGCCGTCGCGCCAGTACGTCTTCTTGTCTTCGGCGAGAAGGGGCAGCTGGTCGATCTGCGCCGGGCGGATCAGAGGCTGTTGCGCCATGGTGACGCACTCTGGCGCGCGAGTCGCAGGGAGTACGTTGCCCGGTGTAACCTGGGCTTCTCAATACGGTCGAATGTGCAGATGCAGGGGGAACATGTGATCTGTCAGATTCTCGTGTTAGAAGATTGCGACCGCGGTGGAGGTCTCGTGGGCAAGCGTGATGGGGATCCAGCAGCGTTGGCAGGGGAGAGCGGTCCAGCAGCGTCGACTCAGGCTGTTCCAGTACGAGTGAAGAGCTGAATCTGAAAAGGGCCGGAGGATCAAGCAATCGTGTCAGTTGAGAGAATCAGTTGTGTCAAGGCTTCAGTATCTGCCAACCGAACATGGGGAAACATGCATATCATGAACAACATCGAGGTACTCGCCGGGATGTATGCACGAGCGCACGAGCCATTGGCTGGCAGATGCTCCAACATGGAACTCACTTCACTGAGGCAGCATCATCGTACCAGATGCCGCTATATAACATTGGCACAGATATAGGCTACAATTCCATACACAGTAGGCAAGAAACATTCTCGTTGGGGATGAGCGTACGAGCAAGTGCGCAGAGGAATCCATGTAAAAGTAGGGAACATGCTCTTCTGATCGATTGAGAGTAATGTACTACGGCTGAGTGAAGGCATTGACACCTCGATGCCGATGGCAGTGACTGACACCAGCTTTGCACTCGGAGAAACAGACTGGGAAACACCCGTTCGGCTGAAACACCCGTTCTGCCCCGCATCAGTCAATCACCCTGGAGTCCACAACACTCACACACCCCCAACAAACCCCACCTCACCTCCACCTGCCCAACCCCTCAACCCCCTCCCAACCCAACCCCACCCCTCCTCAGCTCCTCCAACAACCCCCTCGCAACCTCACTCCCCTCCCCTTCCTCACCCGCCCCAACAACCTCCTCATTCACAAACCCATCCCCCCACGCCCTCCACCTGCCCATCCCCTCCCCCCTCAACAACCCAAAACACCGATTCGCCAAACAATGACCAGTAACCTGCAGCAAACTGACCAAAGCGTCCTCCACACTCACCGCGCTATTGCCTTGCGCAGCCCGCGCGGGGCCGGCGGGAGTCTGGTAGATGAGCATGGCTTGGTAGGCCATTTCGCGGTGGTCGGAGGCGTGGGTGGAGGCGATGCGGCCGCGGGTCGAGTCGCTGGCGCCGAGGAAGTAGAGGGTTATTTCGAAGGCGGTGGAGGGCGGGACGTAGAGGTAGGCGTTGGCCGAGGGGGTGGTGGTGAGGTGGGCTTGGACGATGTTTGGGAAGAGGAGGACCGCGTTGGCTGGAGATGTATTGGCTGTTATTCCGGAAGCGATGGTCTTGTGCTGTTGCTTTGCTTACCCTTGATCTGCTCGCGCAAATCGCTAATGCGTGGAGTTGTGGTCTCCATGTCGTTCACGACTGCTTTGATCCGGCGTGTCCGTCAGACTGGAGAAGGCTTTTCTCGATCTTGGAGGGAGCCATAGAATTTACTTCTTGTATTTTCGAACTATAATTGAAGCTCATGTGAAAGCTGCGGAACGGCGGCAGTCCTGTTGTCGGAGCAATTGAGCGGTTGTGCAGGCCGACAATAATCAATATGAAAATCTATACCAAAAATGGAAGGAGCGCGTTTTGTCGCGAATTTCACTTCAGGTGGTGTCAGGCATGCGCGGGTCTGCAGGATAAGTTTTTGCCAACATCAAGCAGAGTGGCCGGCGAGTGATGAGCCTTGAACGTTTGCATGCTCCAGACTTTGATTAAGCTGCCCTGACAGATTTCGCTCGTTGTATAAGACTTCAAAGCTTCTCCTTCATCAGCTTACCCCATCCCTTCACACCACCCTCAATCCCAATCATCCTCAAACCCTGCCACACCGTGACAATAATGCTATCGATAATCACCGTGCCCGTCGCCTCCTCAAGCTCCTCAACAAGACCAGCCGCAGGCCAATTTGTGCAAGCAACCACCACCGCCTCCGACTTCTGATGCACACACCTCTCAATTACATCCCTAATATCAGCAAGCCTGCACTTGGCAATCACAATATTGCTCGAAGGCACCGGATCCAATCGCTTCGCCGACGAAATTTGCCAGCCATAGCCGCAATTGCCAAAGAAGTCTTGCACCTTGTCCATCAGCGCTTCGGTGTACGGCACTGCGACACCGAGGCGCTTGATGTCTAGTACATGCAGGCCTTCGATCGTGGCGAGAGTGGTCGTGCTGCACGGGATACCAGTAGCATCTTGCATCGCTTTGGCCAATTCGCGGTCTGCTTCGAGGCCAGACCCGATCCACATCCCCGACGTGCCGTTCCAGAGGATAGCATCAGGGTGGGCGTCTGCTAGGAGGCGAGCGGCTGCGACCATGGTTTCGGTCGAGAATTGCGCTGTGGCTTTGGCATCGGTGCCGACGGTGTTGACGTGGATCCTTGTGAATATGCATATGATGTTGTTGTTCAAGGACTGGATGATGGCTTGCGAGATGGGCTCGACGGCTGTGTTGGAGCTGGGCACGATGAAGCCGAGTTTCTTGCAATGTGCTAGGTCTGGCAGAGAAGGGGGCATGATGGGAAATACTTTGTTAGACAACAAGAATGGGACCTGGACGCTCAGATAGAGGAGCGTTGTTGAGCAATATCGCACTTCTAAGCAGGCGGCCAGCTTCGGCCAGCCTCCACGCAGTCAAGCGACCGGCATTGTGCGGCAAGTAAGGTACGTACAGTGCTGCCATGACCGTCAGGTTCAGACGAGCAGAGAACAGGTGGGAAACATGTGATGGCTTGTGTTGGAACCTGTCCTCGGAGCATTGCCATTGTGCGTCACGAGGTAGTGCCTGCGCGGCGCAGAACGGAAAGTGCATGTGCTTTGTTAATGCACCCCGCTCGATCCAGGAAGTTCTCGCGACGGGAGCGTTTGTTTAGGAATCACTCGAAACATTCCACGGCTCCTTCGGCCTCCTGCGCATTGCTAACAAGACGCCGAACTGCAGTGTTCGGGCGCGGTGGTGTTGGCGAAGGACGCGACTGCGGCGGGAAGTTCCTCGATCCTCGTCTCGTCCGTGCGTTGAACGATGCCTCCGAAGCCTTCATCATCGTCCTCACCAACACCACACGAGCAGCCATTCACATTCTCAGCTCCTCCACCAACTGGCGTATCGTTCGTCGCCCCGCCACGCGCATCGTCACCCATCGCGCCTTGTTACAGCCCCATCACGCCCAAAGTGCAGCCCATTCTCCCCGCCGGCATTGCACGAAATGGCATACAGCCACCTCCCCCGGCGCAGGCGCATATCCAGCCTCGCCCGCCAGTGCAATCGATGACACAGGCCCCCCCAAGGCCGCAGCCTCCGTCGTCGCAGGCCCCACCCCCACCACCCCCACCACAGCCGCAGCGAACCTGGCCAATACCACCGACCGAATACATCCCTCAACCTCCTCCACTGCCGTTTTCAAGCGAAGACTCTACCGATGCAATCGCATTGAGAGCCGCAATATCAGCTCTCCAATTCCAGAAGAAGAAGGCCCAGCAAGATATTCGCGCTCTACAGGATATGAAGAAGCAGGCGCTCGACGATCCACAACATTTCAGGAATGAAGTGGCGGCGCAACGATTTCACGAGGCACGCCCACAGTTTGGTGGTGTGCAGGCCATCATAGATCAATCATCAGAGAGTGATAGCGACGAGAGCGACGCAAGGCTGGGGGCTAGCAGCGAGGATGCAATGGACATGAACGGTACAGCCGAGTCGCACAATCTCAGGCCGGCGGAAGTGCCAGACTCGCAGCCGTCACGTCCGCCGTCTTCAGACCACAAAGCTACCGCAGGATCACAGGAAGGCTCTCCAAGATCTCGGAAAAAGCGTGCCGACTTCTCGCACATACCCGGTGCACAGAACATAGTGCGGATGCCTGCTGTGAATTGGGAGAAGTACCACATCACTGGCGAGCCGCTAGAGAAGATGCATGAGCACCAGCAGCGATGGCCAGGCTCAAGCTTTGCATATGGCGATGATCAACGGGAGTTTGCTGTGGCCGCGCCCTACAGTCCGTTTCAGGATCAGCTGGATGGGAGGAAGGATAGCTTCGCCGCTCACTCTGCATTAGCGACGCCCACGGGCACGATCAGCGAGCATCCGATGGAGACGCGAAGAGGAGGTGCGCGGAACAGCCATCATTGACAAGCGTTGCTTGGCCGAAAAGGCTACCGTGTTCAACCCAGCCAGCACGATACATGACAACAAAGACGAGCATGGCGACATGAAAAAGTTACTACGACTCATGAAAATAGACTACTCATCATCAGGAGTCCGATACCTCCCATCCCTCCGATGCTGTCTCACCGTCCTCGCCCACTCCGCCTCATCCCTCTCCTCCTCCCCAACATCCTCCCACCCCCTATCACACTTAACCTTCAACCGACACCTCCCCATCGACCCCATGCCCCCAAACCCCGCAAAATCCAACGTCCACTCCAACCTCAACATCCTCTTTGGCGCGCCATCCGGCGAGTCCTCCGCATCCGACGATACCCAGCTGAACCCAGCCTTCAGAATGACGCCAGCCACCACACTGAACGTGCCCCATCCCAGTCTCCGAATCTCGCATGGCGGACGCGTGCGTATGATGTGAGAAGGTTGGAAGGTCGGATGTAAGAAAATCTGGACCTCCTCGATGATCTCCCGTCGACTCGGTTTCACGAAAAAAGTCCACTGGTGCATATTCGGGCTCTCGGCCTCGGGCTCCACGAGCTCATGCCTGTTCCCAATATACACCGTGATGGTCTGAATACCCTCACGAGCTTCCTCATCCACCATGTCCTCCGCTTGCCGTTCCGCAAAAGTCTTGGGACACTTCTGCCGCAAGTCTATAGCTCGCTCGTCATCGATCGTTGCAGATGTCGGTGTTCGGCACATGGGACAGCGGGCTTCTTCGTCAACGCTGACGATGGTCATGGGCGCGGAGAGGGAGACGTCGGCCCAGGTTGCCATGCAGGATTTGCAGAGAGTGTGGTTGCAGGCTGTTTTGACCGGGTTGTGGAGGAGGAGTTGGCATATAGGGCAGATGTCGTCTTCGTCGATGGTCTCTGCTGGAGATGAGTTGTCGGGAGCGTTGTTTGACTGCTCTGGCTGGGTTGTTGCGTGGGGATTTATCATTGCTGTTGGAGCTGCTGCGTTTGATGGAGTTGATGGAGATGCATCGATACGCCGACGCTTGGTGCCATCGCGAGTTCGGGGCGCGCTCGCTTGAGCAGCAGCTTTTGTGCGATTTCCAGGCATGCCGCTTAGATTGTCAGTCATGAGCGGTGCCTGTGACACCAATGAATGATCAGGTTCTCTCCAGACAGGCAGCAACCGCCCGCCACCGCCAGAGATGCAGCTGTGCGTTGCCGTACCCTGAGATACGCAGTCCGTGATGTGTAGTAACTCTCGGCCAAGCCCTCTACCTTTCTCACATTACCGAACCACAGCCCGCACAGGCTCCATACCATCGTACGGCGGTGCAGTATTCCAGGCTTTCTCGAACGCCGCAATATCCCAACTTTCACCCGTCACCTCATTAATCGTCCCGAGTGTGTCTGACACCGTAGCAGCTGGAGCGCTGCAACAGACAAATCGCTTGACGCCAGATTCCTTGCCTGCAGACTCCAGAGCATTCAATACACCAGCGATCGTCGGTGACACGACTTCATGCGGATCAGTTGAGTAGGTCATGACCGATGCACTGTGGACTACGCCAGAGCAGCCTCTTATGGCGAGGTCAAATGCTCCTTTGTGCACCATGTCCGGTATAACGACTGGCATGTACCTCCCAACGCCATACTTCTCTTCAAAATACTTGCCAGTCGAAATTGCCTTCTCGGCATTCCTCACTGTACACCGAACCCTAAAGCCACGCTCCAACAACTGGTCGACCACGTGCATGCCTTGCCCTCCGTTTGCTCCAATTACCAAGATCATTGACTGCCTCGGTAGCGCGGATGTATCAAGGTCTGCAGCGCCTGCTTGATCGGTGGGACAGTATTGTGGCGGCGGAGGAGGTGTTGGCAAGTCTTGACTTCTGCGGTTGTACCGCGACGAGAAAGATGGCGCTAGTCCTGGCGAGTTTGAAGAGTTCAATCTGCACAGGCCGTCTTGACCCAGCGAATATGGTGGAGGATCGATGCTGCGCTCCCCGAAGACCGCTTCGCATGCTGCATATTGCATCTGCATTCGTTCCACGAAGCGTGGGGGCATGACGGTAAGCACCAAGTCTAAGTTAACCGTCTGAATGTCCAGTCCAGGAGATTGCGAGAGTATCGTACGGATCAACAAGTGCTGTCCGGAAGGCCTGAGGCCGTGCCAGCCTATTCGAAAACTCCCATTCGCCGCCGAAGGTCGTGTCGCTCATTAATGCCCGAATATGATAATAAGAAGGCACGCTTACGCACTTGTGTTGTTGTACCACTAAACGGGAAGATGGGATGCTATGATAATGCTAGCAAGAGCCGACCGCACGGGGCACATCTCGCAAACTAGAGCAGGGTATCAATGGCAAGTACTCCGCGGAGTGCAGCAAGCAAGGATCCTGCAACTTCATATACAATCTAGCCTCGTGGCTGGAAGGCTGAACGAGGGCAAATGCCGGGCTCCAGGGATGTGCCAATACGGAGATCCGTCCGCTCTCTCATTTTCTATTCTTGTTCCCAGAAAACTGTCATTGTCCCCCGCCGATCGACCAAGTCTGAGTCCTCGAGCTGTTGGGCGCATGCAATGCGTTGCGGTGTAGAGTTCACACGTGCTTGAGGTAAGTAATCTTCCAGCCAGACTCTTAGACTCGCAGGATCTTGAGGTCACGCTACTAGTAGTCGCATAAGGCTCGCTAGCCAGGTTCCTGCATCCTGATCGGATCGAGCTGGTAGCGAGGTATGCTTTGCTTGTCCGAACAGTAGCATGATCACGATTGCTGTCTGGACTGGGAACCCTCGAAGATCTGTCACGCACTGCACGAAATGCCAAGCGTAAGTCCGGCAAACGAAGCCGCCTTTGATAGAGCACAAACGTAACTTCACAAATGCGAGGCCAGCACAGTCCAGTGGTAGGGAAAACTCTCAGGGGCTAGGCAGCAAATGAAGACAGTCCAGAATCTAAGGGCCAGGTTGTGGTGAAGCTCAAGATGGAACCTGGAAGTTCAAAACCTCAAACCTTAGTAGGGTTCCGAAACCAAATCTAGGCGACGCACGTGACCTCGAACGACCTTCGATTTGCGAATAGCATAGGTCGAGGCGAGAGCGCGGTGATGGCTAGCATGTTACGCGAACAAAGGAAAACAGTTATCGCATATCTACAATGCTCTCTCCGCAGCAGCATTTCTGGCGTTCAAGCCATTGAGAATCGCTTTTAGTGACTCTCTCAGCCCAAGCTCGCCTGTTGTACTGTACACGAAACCGCACCTCCCCAGACGCGGCTCTTGCTGATGCTGTCGCGCTCTCGATTCTCCACCTTGCTTCAACTAGGCCTATGAGAAGGTCTTGTTGAAGCTCTGCACAACATCCTTCAGCTTGCCCTCGAGGTCCTTGCTTAGCGCACCCTCCTTCGCGATCGACTCCATAAGACCGCTCTCGTTGGTCCTCAGGTGGTTAAGGAAGTCGGCCTCCCACTGCAGAATCTTGCCGACCGGAATGCTGTCCAAATGACCGTTGACACCAGCGAAGATAAGCGGCACCATCTCGTTGACAGCCATGGGAGAGTACTGCTTCTGCTTGAGCAGCTCAGTGAGACGCTCACCACGGTTCAGGGTCTGCTTGGTGGCGGCATCGAGATCGGAACCGAACTGGGCGAAAGCAGCGACCTCACGGTACTGGGCCAAGAAGAGCTTCAGGGAACCGGCGACTTGCTTCATGGCCTTGAGCTGGGCAGCGGAACCGACACGGGATACGGACAGACCGACGTTGATGGCGGGGCGGACACCCTTGTAGAAGAGCTCAGCCTCCAAGAAGATCTGGCCGTCGGTGATGGAGATGACGTTGGTGGGGATGTAGGCAGACACGTCACCACCTTGGGTCTCGATGACCGGAAGAGCAGTTAGAGAGCCGCCACCAAACTTGTCGTTCATCTTGGCAGCACGCTCCAGAAGACGGGAGTGGAGGTAGAAGACGTCGCCTGCAGAATTGTTAGTCCATGTTCAACATCGCGCGCGCGCGCGCGCGAAGGCAACAAGTCAGGACCGGGATATGCTTCACGCCCTGGAGGGCGACGAAGAAGCAAAGACATCTGACGGTAGGCTACGGCCTGCTTCGAGAGATCGTCGTAGATGATGACGGCGTGACGGCCACTGCAAATTATCAGCCGCTGTCTGTTGATAATGAAGGCTTTCAAAAATATCCTACTTGTCTCTGAACCTGAACAGTTGAAGAGGTTTGCAGTCAGTATTGAATCTCAATGTGGTCAAAGGCAGTCATGATAGCTCACCATTCACTGTGACCAAAAGTTAGCATATTATCATAGCAGATTAGTGTTGCGTTAATGTAAGGTGATGAGAATGGTTGCTTCACTTAAGATGATGTGGGTGATTTGGGTGATTTGGGTGATGTGCGTAAGGTGGGTGAGGTGGGTGATGCGGCGGATGAGTGATTGACGACAGTGATAGGGATGGATGATCTGGTGAGTGATGCGGGCATTTGATTTGATGAAGGTGATGCGGGTGATTGATTTGATGTGAGTGTAGGATGTCCAATGACACGTCAATCCCCCTCGGAACAAGCAGGAGCGACATAGCATCGTCATGGCAATGGCAGGGAAGGGAAATAGGAAACAGAGCGACTTTCCCCATAGCACATCCGGCAAAGGGCGCGATGTACTGTAGTGGACTACATAACAGTCAGTAAGCTGCTGTGGATCATAGGCCTGGAAGGACTTACGCAGCCTCGGAGGCGGTGGCGGCGACGACGATAGAGTACTTCATGGCGTCGTTCTCCTCAAGAGTCTGGACAAGCTGGGCGACAGTCGAACGCTTCTGGCCAACAGCGACGTAGATGCAGTAGAGCTTCTGGCTCTCGTCGCCAGTGGTGTTCCACCTCTTCTGGTTCAGCATGGCGTCGAGGGCCACAGCAGTCTTACCAGTCTGACGGTCACCAATGATCAGCTCACGCTGACCACGGCCGATTGGCACCATGGCGTCGACAGACTTGAGACCGGTCTGCACAGGCTGGTTGACAGAGCGACGGGGCAGGATACCTGGAGCCTTGGCCTGGGCACGGCGCTTCTCGGAGGTCTTGATCGGGCCCTTACCATCGATGGGGTTACCGAGGGCGTCAACGACACGGCCAAGGAGCTCTGGGCCGACTGGCACATCGACCTGTGTGTTGTTAGTTTTCAATTCCGGCATCCAATGCGGCTGCGGGACGCCTCACAATCTCGCCAGTACGCTTGACCGTCTCGCCCTCCTTGACCAATCTATCGGAACCGAAGAGCACGACACCGACCTGGCCGGCTTCCAAGTTCATGCACATGCCCTTGACACCGGAAGCGAACCTTGCCATGTGTTAGTTCCCATGTCCCACTGATGCGCTCTCCTCCATGTACGTACTCGACCAGCTCCTCAGCCTGGACATTGTTCATGCCGTGGACACGAGCAATACCGTCACTTGCCTTCCGTCAGTCCCTCGTTTTCTTATTCTGATGTTTGTGCTTGTCGCCTACCCAACAGAGAGGACACGGCCAGTCTCGGAGAGACCAGCCTCCTCCTGCACACCACGGATTCTCTGCTCGAGGATGGAGGAGACCTCGGTGGGCGAGGCCTTGGCGTCGGCGGCATAGCTGCGGATGAAGGAAGTGGCGACGGCGGGCGTGGTGCGCTGTACAATAGAAATCTGAAATTAGCCGTCCGCTCTCCCTCTCACGACCTCGGGCTGTGGCGCGCATGTTTTGCGAGCTCGCCAATAGCTTCGGATACCACCCAGACCCGCCGCAATGACCGTTGCCCAGCCCATTGAGCGTGCCGGGGCTCATTTTGGATGCCATTGAAGCTCCATTGCCGCCATGTGCGGATGAACCTACCGACGCAATCCTGCTGCTGGCGCTGAGCGCGCCTGCCGCGCGGGCGCTCGTCCGAAGAGCTCTGCTGAACATTCTGAATGTGCCTGGGAAGCTGTGATGTGATGATGCCGCTCCCAAAGCGGTGGAGATGGATGTATTAGCGGGGAGGGTCGTATGATGATGGGGAGGGAGCTTTTGAGAGAGTGAGGAGCGAGGACTTCTCGCTCGGAACTGGCCCGGCGACGGAAGAAGCTAAACTTAGTCGTGGGAGGAATGAAACATAACCCCACTGCGACTTTTGTACAGTCTCATGGTGAATGCACATATGACTTTTCATTTCTCGCAACTTTGCATGACCAATATTCGAGGGTAGTGAAGACGTCCGCAACTGAAAGATTGGAGTTCACAAGCTGTCCAGCTACTACCTCCTAGATCCTACACTGATCAAGAACACCGTGGAGGTAGCATGCCAAGCATGAGACCCTCGAACTTGGACACGAATATAGTCCTCCATCCTCACCATTTCCGGCTCTTCACGCAGCCCGTCACTCACATCATGTTCTTCGGTTCTTATGCATCTACACCAGTGATTCGCTCAAACAGTGGCGGATGCTCATTTGCCAGCAATTCCTGCCCTCAGAGACCACTGACTTGCACCTTACATGTCCTCTTTTAGCATTTGATCCATCCCGATTCCTCCCGCACCATGGCCTTGAATCTCGAGAAGCAATTACTTTTTGTGAGTGCGATATTCAAGACCTTCGACACGGCTTGACTGACGAGTTGACAGTATGGTGCATATCACCATGATCCTGTACGGCATCCCCTGCTGCACACTATCTGACGACGCCAGCTTACCATCCGCCACCAGGTCAATGTCGGCATTCACATCACATTCGTCCCGATACTGCTCTTGACTGGCTTTCTTTTTGGCACAAACAGCCCTGCGATCCCACTGCCAGAATGGGCGACAATACCCAATCTTCCAGCTAACGTCGGGACAATTGCGTGTCTGGTTTACTTGAGCCTCTACATCCTTATGGAGCCGATAGCAGGAGCAATGTTGGCGCCATTACTTCTTGGCGGAACAGCCTATGCCAACCACCTCACCTCGACGTACGGCATGAAAGCAAACTATATTGCTATTGGTGTGCATGTAGTGTCCTGGCTGGTGCAATTCGTGGGTCATGGAGTCTTTGAGGGCCGCGCGCCAGCCTTACTGGATAATCTGGTGCAAGCAATCTTCTTGGCGCCCTTCTTCGTCTGGCTGGAAGTCCTTTTCTTCTTCGGCTACCGACCGGAGTTGAAGTCGAGACTTGATCAAGCCATCAGTCAGGAAATTGCCAAAGTGAAGGCAGAGAAGGCGGCGAAAGGAGAGCTGAAGGCCAATGGCCACGCGAATGGCTATGCAAACGGTCACGCGAAGTAAATACAATGCGCTAACCGTTGGCATTACTTTCAACGGTACAGAGACAGCCGTGCAGGTGGAGGAGCAACAGAATGCTTGAGGCTTACGGAGTCAAGGCGTACGGTATCGTCGGGAGGTTCCTGACCTTCGGATTTGCGCATGAACGGTTGATTTTACAGGAATGAGATACGGCTTATGACTTTCCCTCATGCTTCATCACAACAGCTCGTATTCAGTACAGGTGACTCCCCGATTATTGCCAATCTACTTCATGTTCTGTGTGTTGCCTTCTGGCGCGGGATCGACTGGAACACCGCTAATGCCCTTCTCGCCCGGGTTATTCGCTCCCCTCTCAACACCAACAGCTGTCGATCCAGAGTCTGAGGCTACTGCAGCCTTGCCTGGCTGCTTGGAGACAACGCCCTCGGTCCTTCCTGGTGCGTTGGGAGCACCGGCACCTTCCTTCTGTGCTTGTTGTTTCTGGAACTTCTCTGATGCGCCGGAGCCGCCTCTAAGTCATGTTATTAGTGAAATGGTATCAGATGGCCTGGTGTAGTCTTACGGGGTCTTTGAGTGAGGCATATTGTTCGTTGTGTACTGCTTGGTTTTGACTGCAGAGATTTGGTGCGGTGTGATGAACGTGAGTTCCAAGTGGAGGCAAGCACGCGACTATGTATGTCAATGTTGTCCAGTCAGACGGGATCGACAGGTACCCCTTCAACAATGATGCTGTGAGCTGTCAATATTTGTAACGGTCGGATGACGTCTAGGATATGTGCGTCGAGCCGTGAATGAACCTTTGCAATACCCAACCCCGATGAACAGCCTGTTCGCAATTTCGCTCTTGCGTGTTATCATTGTGCTATACCACTTGCAGTGAATTTGTGCTATGGCATTCGTAGATATTTTACACAACACCCAGCGCCACCTCGATAAGGTCTAACATCGTGTGGAAGACCTGATGCTCTGGTGCAAAGTCTGGGCAGCAGACGTGGAGTGGCTGGCTCTGAAAGAACATTCTTGTCTTGAATGATGTATGTACTAGGATGCTCGTGGTCGTTCCATATACGGGACCTCTTCGTACCTTACCTCCTAGCTCATGTTTTCAACGCAGGGCTGGAAGGTTGGGGCGTTGGATCTGACACGTGAAGGCGCGGAAAGCGGCTAGTTCCGCGGCTAGCATCGTCAAACTTCGCGGCACGAGCCAACCAGACTTCCCTCGTCGTCGACCTTTCAACATCTGAAAGGCTTCCGCGCTCTCGACCGGCCTCTCATCACTCGCCATTTCCTTGCGACCGTCCTCATATTCTTACAGAGCCGGCGGACTTCGTAAGGCGCTTGCGACGAGCCTGTCAGAAGCGGTCATACATTCCTTCCAGGGCAGGCAGCGAGGCGCATATCGCGAGGCCCGCGCACAAGAGATAGCAGAAGATATTGAGTACCATAAGAAGATCATCAAGCCAATCGCCAGCGAGCGGCGCGCAGTCGCACGAGCCTGCGGGCCTTCCACACCTCATCTTCACTTCCCACTCTCAAGACAACGACCGCCAACATGTTCTTCGTCAAGACACTCGAGTACCGCATAGACTTGCACCCCTCGTTCTTTGGGTCAAATTCAGAGACATATGTACGACGGCGATTGTATGAGGACCGTGAGGGCACCAATACCGGCACCATGATGATCGTGGCCATTATCAACATCGAGGACATTTCAGAACCAAAGATCGTGCCGGGCACGGGTTTTGCGCAATATGACTGCTCATACCGGGCGATTGTGTGGAGGCCTTTCAGGGGTGAAGTGGTGGATGGGATGGTGAGCAGCGTGGTGAACAACGGGTTCTTCGTTGACGTGGGAGGGTTGAGCGTGTTCGTAAGCAAGGCCGTATGTGCAACAGACCGAGCTATACGCATCTTGGACGTGGACGGCTGACTAGGTGCAGATGATACCGCCTCAATTGAAGTATACGGTCGAGGGTTCTACGCCTAGCTTCACGGACAATTCTGAGCAGACTGTTGAGAGAGGCTCGCAAGTCCGCTTACGGATCAAGGGTATTCGTGGTGAGATGGGCCAAATGTTCGCCATCGGCTCCATCAGAGAAGACTATCTAGGGTTCGTGCATATTTCGAGACTGCATGTGAAATAGCTCACTGACTCTTTCATAGGCCACTGCTGCAGTGAACACGCCTGCGGACTCCCAAATATGGTGGTCAGGTAGGTTGTATACTCTGTATGAGCGTTTTGGGCATGCACGAAGCATCAGCGCGGCGTTGGGGTGGGTATCGTACTATAAGACTGGTGAGGCAGAAAGCATGATGTACAATGATACCCGGACTGCTTTGCAAACTACCGCGCCTGGACTTTCGGTTGCCATCGGCTTCTTGCTTACGAAAATCACTCGAAATGCTCACAGTTTGCCACCTTGCTCTCACCAAGGCATTGCTGTAACACAGCCCTTCTTTGCGACCTTGAAACGGACTACCTACTTGTCGGCTTGTGGAATGATTCTCATTCACTCATAGTGACTGTTTGATATGGGCCTGATTGGTTTTGGCCGTACGACTTGAGCAGATCTTGTCTCCACTGATGCACTGCGTAGCAGAAGTGGTATCACCGTCAGTCATTTCAGCCGGTTAGCTGTGACTTGTTCAATCTTCGCTTCGGCTAGAGGATCAAGATCTTCACCTGATTCCCTCTCGTGTCCTGGAAGTGGATGGTGCCGGAATGCCACATCTCCGTCTGTCAAAGGGGACGTTTTCTGTGCATCTATGTTTCTCCATCAGTCAACCAATTGATCAATTGGTTGACTAGTCGCTCGTGACTTCTGGTCCGTCACTCTCTTAACACAAGAGTAACCGCACCGCAACATTGAGGAGTCGACTGTACCATCAAGCAGTTAGCGTTATCAACCAATCAACCTTGGAGTCTTGCTCCTGTCTATCTTGCGGCTGACGTCCGGACAAAGGAATCAACTTATTTGCAATGCGGAGGCCTCAAACCGCTTACGTGACGCTTAGCAATGCGTTTCCAACAAAGGCACGACATTCTGCATTTTGCAAACAGTGCCAATCGTCGTTACGCTGAGTCATACATACCTTAGCTAAGTGACTTAGATTCCTTCAAGCCGGACCTCGAAGTAGTATAAGCTACGCCCTAACATCTTTCCTTCATGAAGCTCCTAATTTCCTTGATTGTGATCGTGATAGCAATAGCAGCATCGATCACGCAGCAAGAAATATTTTTAGCATATAGTTCTATGCGAGCATACCTACGATCGAATAACCTGACCCCAATCGCGAAGAACCTCAACACAACGGCGAATAGAACTTTGTCAACGATGGCGTCCTCCTCGACCTTTGCGGGCCTTCCAGTCACTCCGCCACAAGATCCATCGCTCAATGCCGCGGATCCGAAGCCCAGGGCCATCCGGAAAGTCTTTGAGGCTATCGAGCAAGCGGAGGGTGCCGGTGCCACCGTGAGAAGGTCCATCGGGACGCCCAGGATGAGAAACTTCACACCGTTCTTGATGCTCGACCATTTCGCTATCAGTCCAGGCTCGGGATTTCCGGACCATCCTCACCGCGGTCAAGAGACAATTACATATCTCCTTAGTGGTGCGGTGGACCATGAGGATTTCGCTGGCAACAAGGGTACAATCGAGGCTGGGGATCTTCAGTTTATGACTGCTGGCAGGGGTATCGTGCACGCAGAGATGCCCCACGACAATGCCGATGGTAGCCCGAATGTCGGGATGCAGCTGTGGGTGGACCTGCCGAAGGATCTCAAGAGTTGCGAGCCACGATATCGCGACCTGAAAGCTGCAGAAATCCCCGTGGCCAAGGCAGACGATGGCAAAGTAGTCATCAAGGTCATCTCGGGCCAGAGCTACGGAAAAGACAGCCTGCAGGAACTCTCATACACGCCTGTTTGGCTGCTCGATATCACTGTACAGCCTGGTGGCAAGCTGGTTCAACCTTTACCCGCTGGATTCAACGCATTTGCCTACACATTAGAAGGTGTTACCACGTGGGACACTGGCTCAACAACTCAGCAGGTCCCACAATACCACAATACTGTGTTTGAGCAGAAGGGTGACCAGATTAAAGCATTTGTGCCGGCAGATGCCAAACAACCCGCACGCTTTATTCTGGCTGCTGGAATGCCACTAGATCAACCCATTGTTCAGTACGGTCCTTTCGTCCTGACTGATCCAACTCAGGTCCGCCAGGCGATGTTCGATTACTCAACTTTCAGCAACGGATTTGAAAGAGCTAGAGACTGGGCTAGTGAGATTGGAAAGGTGATGGGATGAGATATAACTCCTATCACAGAGCAGCATTTTTAGTGTATCCTAGCGTGGCGTTGGTGTGTACAATTTCGGATGCCACGCGATTATGAGACCTTTTACGGAGGCGGCCCGTCTTCTTGGGAACGTACCTTATGCCGTAGCATGACAATAATCAGAGTCCACGAGGTGATGCTTGAGGGTGGATCAAAAACGAAAACGTGTTCTCAGTATATGCTGGGCCAGATCTCTAGCATCAACGTCGGCCCGCAGAAGCCTGGGAAAGCAAATCCTGAACTACGACTAAGTGGCACAGGCACAGTCCTATCACGGAAGGCACGGGCTAGATCGGAGTCGTAATCTGCCTTCCGCGCTGGGTTGTACGCTGCTCCGCGCTACGACGCTATCGTCGAGGTGAACCCATGCCAGTCGAACTGCTTCTTAGACGGGATGAATCACCAGGAATGTACCGCAACCTACCCTGAGATCCCCGGCAATTTGACGGTTCATAGAACTGACCTGGTGCGATAACAGCGATCTTTTGCTATGCGCCGTCGTCTGCACTCTGTGCATGTTAGCACTCAGCACCAATGCTGCTTTAGCCACTTGAGAAGACTCCGGCCGACAACCCAGGGGCATTGATACGACCTGCTGTGGTCGTTGCCATCCCCGGAGTACTATTGACGGCACTTTGGTACCACGCACAGAACTAACGAGTTCGACTCCGAGACTCGTACTCAGCTTCTCGAACCGCAAGTGGGAACCTTCAGGAATGAGCACCATTGCTATCTTGATGCACATCGGAGCCGAGGATGGATCTTTTGCCAAGGACGGTGTCTTTCTATGTCCCCATTCCATCCGTGCTACCACCGAACGTCAATGCCGGTACTATGCTATGCCGAAGCACGTGGTCATGGTTTGGGTCTGCGACGATGGCGGTCTTCTTGAGAGCACTATCCAAAGGCGTAATATTGAAACGACTCGGTGCAGATGACGGGCTGGTGCTTGGAGCCTGGGCAAGTCAACCTTCACAATGCTGACAGCAAGCTATATGCACACGCTAATCGAGTGTCATTCCAGCTATGCGCCGCTGTTACTTCTGCGACACTCCAGGTCTCTTACCATTTTGGTCTTGGACGTCATTATGAGTATTTCACTTTTCCAAAGGCACTCAGTCTGCTGAAGTGGTTGATCGTCACGCAGTACTTTGCAGTGATGGGCCCTATGCTGGGACGAGCATCGTTCAATGTCTACTTGCTTGGGCTCATTGGCAAAGCTAGACACAGGCTGAGATACTTCTTGTGGGGACTACTCGCCATAAACATCGGCGCAAATGTTGCCTTGATGCTCGTGATTTTCTTCGAATGCGGGACCGACTTGGGTGCGATCATGAAGTGAGTAACTCCATGGATCTTAAGCAACTGCATCGTTTGTAACCATACATGACAGCCCTGCGACGACGTGTTATCGAACAACCGTTTGGACGCCATTCGTGTGGTTTGTGGGAGGATTTAATGTGACCACCGGTTTTTGTCTGGCTGCTGGACCAGTATGGCTCGTCTCAGAAATCAACACCACATTTCGAGCAAAATGTGGGGTCGCTGCGCTGCTTGGACTAGGCATGTTCGCCATGGGTGCCGCAATCTGGAGGGTTAGTGAGATTAGTCGGTTGTGGTCACGCGAGTGGGACTTCACCTACAACGTCGTTCCTTACTTCATGGCAACTGGTGTGGAATTGAGCCTCCTGATCATATGCAGTTCATTGCCGACCCTAGGACCCTTCCTCAGGCGACTGCGGCAGAAATACAACGATACTTTGCATTCGAGCAGTGATGATATGAGCAGACAGCCGTCGACCGACGATGCAGTCATCCGGCATAATCTCGCGCAAGCTTTAGGCATGTCTTTGCCTGTTCTTGGAAATACGGTGACTATCATGGCAGGCCCAGCACTGTGGAGTCAAGAACAGATTCTGCCGTTGCAGGAGCTAGAGCCGTCAATGATTAAAATCACGAGACAAATGATTGTCAATGTGGAATATGTGCATGCGGAAGCAAATGATTCAACGGACAAGATGTTTAGAACAAGAACCAAAACGTCGTCGGATGCTGGAACTCGATGAAGATGGTGGGCAGCCGTGAGACTGTGCTATGTTGCAAAGGGGAAGCTTAGCTTGTTGCCTGCTCATACACCTCCTGACCGGTCTCGCCACCTCAGTGTCGCATCATTCAGCTTCTTGTGGAGATACCAACGATGTGTAAACGACATTTTTGGGGACTGCGAGACAACGGCGGAGGCTCCGCTCTGTGTCCAATTCCGATGCCACCACCAAGCCGAACCGGTATGCCGCCATCGCCATTGCAGACTCGATAAGGAGATATCGTGGCAGCGCGAGCCCCAGATTTCGATAGGCTAGCAATGAGGGCATTTCCGAGAAGCATTGAAGTGGCAGCGGGGCCTTCAGGAGCTCGTTGAGCAATCAGACGGCAGCGCTATGAATGCGGTGTCGATGCGACACGAGACAGATGGTCTGGATTTCAAACCAATATTCTACAACAAGTGTCCATCTGCATTCCAACCGGCACAACAGAGTTTTGACGTCGCAGAGCTGCTCGATCTGATCCTCGGCCACGTGTCTATCCCGGACATTCTAAGCTTCAACAGATCAACAGACATGCTTACCAGACTACGCCACACCTGCAACGCTTGCTGTTCCTGAGAGCGGACACTGCAGTGAGCTCAATTTCAGTCATGAAAAACGGCGCGTGATCGCCGTTCAAAGCGGTTTCTGGTGCAGCTGCATGCCGCACGATCCCTGGCATGGCCACGATCAGTCACCTTGCGTCGACGGTGATGATAGGAGTATTCTCATGATCGTAGCAGGCGTTTTCCAACAAGCTACCTCACATGATCGGACAGCGTTGGCGCAGCATTTTCATCTGTAGGTAACTGTTGAAGTCATGCCTTGAGCAGAAGGAGCGGCTCTACATGCTGACACTCTTTCAGTCAGCCACCGACCTACGAGGTCGTCGCGAAGACAGGATTTTGCAATGCCTCAATCAAATCACTTCAGAACAGGGCATCACGATCGGTCAGATCTACGATGAGGCTCAGCAGTTGCTCACTCAGCACCGGCCATGACCTCTTGCATATGAGTTCATGCATGGCCATGACACTGAGGTTCTACAAGTCAGTCCTCTTTCCCGAGCAGACATAGAAGTGAAAGGCAAAGACCCATCGCTGGTTTCAGAGGAGCCATGGGCCATCATCGAGCCGCCTCCACTACCTCCCGACATGATAAGAATCAGATATGGCATTACATAAAAGGAGAGAGGTACTAAGTCCCAGACTCAGAAGGGCACTGTAGCGCAGAGCAACGGCGACAAAATCATGAAAAGCAAGGGGTTAGGAAACGGAGTAGGAAGCGAAAGAGGTGAGCAGAATATGTGCTTCTGACCCAATCCAGCGCGTCGGTAGTACATGCCTCCAGCACACATAACCATCACCTGCGATCGAGAGCTCGCAAGAGCCCTCTGTGGACGATGGTCAGCCAGATCCATCGTGCGCGCACGCAGTCGAGCTCCCCCTTTCTGCTGCATCGGATGCGCTGGCGACGTAATTAGCTTCGTTGTAGATTTGGTATAGATGTTGTTCGGCTGCCTGTCATCCAGTTCCCGTGCTGCAATCCAGAGACACCATCGTCTGTTTCCAGCTTGTTCGAAAGAGCTCGTGCTGCGCTTTCGAAGCCACACAAGTACCTTTACGGCGGGGCGAATGTTGATAAGTTGCCGGTGTCCCTTTGCAAAGTCGCTTCTCTCGAGAAGACATAGTCTGCTTTTTCGTCATACCGAGAGCACAGTCCATGTCCATATGATAATTAGCGTGGAATGCACGAGAGTTTGCCGAGCGCCGAAGCTGAAGGTGCGCGTGTGTCGCTGGAGCCTGAGGCGACAATCTACATCACAGACAGGACATCAACCACACATGCACCCAACATCACTGCCTCAACCCACAGCCAACACCACAGTTCCCGACCTTCGAACGCATTTCGAATAAGAGATAATCACCCAGACAGAACAGCCACACACTCCACCACCGCCAGCATGTCCGAAGCGCAACTCGGCAAGATCATCCAAAGCCTAGAAGCGCTGAAGGCAAACAATATCACCACAGCACCGCAACTCCTCTCCCAAGCAAAAAAGCAACTCCTGCACCTCAACGCCCTCGTCCCCTCCGAAGACACCAACGCCAAACACCTCTACGCCGCCGTCCACGTCCTTGAGCTCGGAGCCCTCTACAGCATCCGCCTCAAGGACACCGACAGCTTCACACGCTACTACCAGCAGCTCCGGCCTTTCTACGCATTACCGGCCAATACATGGCGGAGCGCGGGACGGACGCCGCAAAATCAGGGGAAAGTGACGGGGTTGTACTTGCTGTTGCTGTTGAGTACGGGCGACTATGCGGGTTTCCATACGGTGCTTGAGGGCTTGGAACTGCAGGGTGGGAAGGAGCAGTTGGAGAAAGATGCGTTTATTCAGTATCCTGTCAGGCTGGAGCAGGCGTTGATGGAGGGCAGCTATGATCGCGTGTGGGGCGAGACGAAAGGGGAGAGAGTGCCGTCAGAAGAGTTTGGGGTCTTCTCAGAGGTATGTCCTATTACACTCTGTTTCCTTGTCGAAGCACTAACGAGATTCAGGTCTTAATCAACACCATCCGCTCCGAAATCGCCTCCTGCTCTGAGCGCGCCTACACTTCCCTCCCCATTTCCAACGCTAAGAACCTCCTCTTCCTCGATTCCGAAGGCGCCGTGATCCAGTTCGCGCAGAGCCGGGGCTGGGTCGCCAAGGACGGGCGGATATACTTCCCGCAGCGCGAGGAGGAGATGTTGGCGCAGGAGAAGGATGTCATGGCGAGTAGTGGCACGGTGATTGAGTATACGTTGGGGTATGCGAGGAAGTTGGAGACGATTGTTTGAGGATGTGTGATGGTTGACAAGGACGTGGTGGAGTGGTACATGGTGGCTACTATGCTATGATGATGAGAAGAGGTGTAAGATATGATTGGTCTGCCTGAGTGCAAGTAGACACCATGAAGTAGCATCATGCGGATACAGCTAGTGTGAGCCGCGTGCCTGCGGCATATCTATAGACAAAGCCTCCACCACGCATACAAGCAGTTAGAGTCTTGTTGACGGACCCCCAAAAGCATTGCGCTGATAATTCAGTCTGCCCAATCTTCTTCGTGATCGGCACAGCTTTGTGCAGTCCGAGTCCTACCAGGACAACTCGAGGCTCAGCGCCCTGCATCCATCCTTCCGTGCAGCATATGAACCAGACGCTCCCAACCAGATCGATGTCGCCACCCTCCGATTAAGCTCACATCTCAAGCAATTCTTCAGCATAATCGTCCAAGAACACCACCCTAAACCGTCCTTGCCACTGTGCCTGCCACCTGGCATTCAAGTACATCTGACTAATATTCTTTGACCAACTAACCAGCTCGACTTTCCAGCCTTTCTTCAAAGCTCGTTCCACCATCGCCATAAAGCCGGGGCTATACTCAGCCTGGGCGGCATCGCCAGTCCCAAGCACGATGGTCGACGGGACTTCTGTATCAACGACCGACTCCAGAATCTTCAGATGTACGATCTCATCAACGCCTTGCTCGATCATGCGCGCGGGAGCGTACTGCGGTGTGGAGGCTGAGGCCGTTTCTGACCCACCACTGGTATAGCCTCCATTACCATTTCCGCCGACAGCGCCATTGACCATGCCTCCACCGTTGAGATATCCACTGGGGATGGTAATTTGGTTGGCAGGCGGAGCTTTCGCTCCTTTCCCACCATGCTTCACCCGCCCATATTTTTCCCGTTCCTGAAAGTAGATTTGTCGTTCGGTGAGCTCCCTGGCCTTGTACACCTTCTCAAGGATATTGCATTCGTAGCCTACGTCCTTCGCCTTGTCAAAAGCAGGCATATGAGGTGTAGAACCAACGAGCACGCGCTTGCACACGGGGCGTCTCCGCTCCATGAGTAGCGCAAGCGCATCGAAAGAGAGGTTGACTTGCGGCACATGTGCTGATGCTGGTATGTTTCGAGAACGCTTCAACTGATCGGTGAAGCCAATGAAGATGTTGCTTGCATCGACGAAGACGTGGATGCCGGACGGATCGTTATTGTGAGTCGTGAGATTCATGGGAGCGATGATATGTTTGCGATCTTCGAAGAAATCGCCAATGAGCTTCATCAGCAGCGCCCAATGTCTGTCCTCACCTGATCGGACGATCTTGGGCTCAATAACGTGTCGCGACTTCTTTGGTGTAGATGACTGTTGTGGTACGAAGGATGTATTGTCCGTAGCACTGCTGGATGGCTGCTGTGGAGGTGGCTTCACGGAAGAAGGCAAGAACTGCAATGCCTGCGCACTTTTCGTATTCGTGACCGGCCACTGAGCAGCCTGGACAGGCTGGCCATTCGAAGTAGTTGGTCGATCTGGGGATGACAACGGCTGCGACTGTTGCCTCATGGTCGAAGCAATCTGATTCGGCCGAGTTACCTTTGCCTTCACTTTGGTCTGCGGTGTGGCGGCCGCATTCTTTGGAGACGTATTCCTAAGCTCGGCCAGCTTTTCAGCGACCTTAGCGGTAGCCAGCTGCATCGAGTCCTGTGTGCTCTGCGGTAGCAACGCCTTCCCAGACGCATCTCGCTCCCTCAGATTATACCTCTTCGACGGCTCGCTTGCAGCGACGAAATGCGTGCTTGCCTTTCTGGCGGGTGTCCTCCTAGTGACAGTATCCGCCTCGGACTCCGACACGATGGCATTCTTGAGTGCGTCTGCTGCCTCCTTCGCTTTCCGCTCTTTCTTTTTCTGCTTTTTGAGTTGTTTCTTCGTCAATGCTGGCGTTGTTTCATCCGGAGACACGGATCGGTCTGTGGTGGTGTCTGGTGCTGTATCGTCCGCGCTTGCCTCATCTTGCCAAGCGATCGTCTTGCCGCCCTTAGCAGGTCGAACGTACGTGGCACCGTCGGAGGTGTAATCGATCTTGGTGGGGAGTGAGTCGAAGACCGAGGCCTCATTCGCAATAACGGGTAGCACCGATGGAGAGGGCGCCGGCGCCGGTGAGTCCCGTGGGCCTCCCAGAGCCTGCCATATCTTGCTGAAGTCCCCAAGCCCGCTCTTGCTGCGGGTTCCAAAGTCGTGGGTAGAAATGTTGGTGTGGTCGGCTACTGACGGTCTGGAAGGCGGTGAGGACGCAGGCGTCTGCACAGCATAGTGGTCGCGACGCGGAGCGTCATGGTTATGTGCCAGCGAATTCGACAGCTCAAGGGCCTTGGCCAGCCATGGCGTCGTCTCTGTGAGGGTACTCATATACCGCCACCCTCGTCTGCGCCTGAAAGCGCACTTCGCTTGAAAACTGTAGGGTGGAGACTAGAACACTGGGTGGAAGTGTCAGCAGTGGCAGAGTGCAGTGGCTGACTTGCACACATACAAAGTCTCAGTCGCGGACGCTGCCTGTGTCGTTCCTTCATCTCCGTACGTGCTGTGTTAAAGTAGCAATGTGAGCAGTCGTGGAAGCTGAATGATGCAGCGCCCAAGGTCGTTGACTCGATCCCGCCACCAAGGTCCCAGCTTCGTCATTGCCCCGCCCCACCATCACATGCATTTAGGTTTGACTCGACTCTATCACGATTATCCATTATTCACCAATTTAATCCCTTTTGGTTTGGGCCTGTATTCACAGGCTCATGGAGAAAAGCACTCCTCTTGCTTACCATCCTAACAGATAATGGCCGCAGACTTCTGGGCCGGCTACCTAAGCGGCGCCATAGGCATACTAGTCGGGAACCCATTGGACATCATCAAGACACGCCTCCAGGCCGGAAGTGCCCACACACCCTCTCCATTACCTTCCAACCCATCCACATCCCCAGCAGCCCCCTCTCTACCAAAGAAGTGGACCTCCTTCGCTCGGGGAGCCGCCGCCCCAATCCTCGGCTACGGCGCCCTCAACGCCTTGCTCTTCATGACCTATAACCGCTCCCTAGGCCTCCTTACCACCGGCGACCCGAACTCATGGCCTGAAAAGCCACCCTTCTGGGGCATCTGGGTTGCAGGAGCGCTCGGCGGCTTCGCAACCTTCGTAGTCTCAGCGCCGACAGAACTCGTGAAGTGCCGGGCCCAGGTCAGTAATCCCTCGCGCTCTTCCTGGGACGTCACGAAGGAGATATGGCAGCGTGGTGGGCTGCGAGGACTGTACTTGGGTGGAGGTATCACGAGTCTGAGAGATGCTGTGGGTTATGGGTTCTAGTAGGTTGCGTCTCAGGCTCTGTGTCGAGCCGGAGTAAGATAGCTAAGTGTGTATTTACGTAGTTTCTGGTCATACGAATTTGCCAAGAATGGCTTGACATTCGAGAACAAGTCTCAAAATCAACAAGCCCTGAAAGTGCTTTTCTGCGGCGGTCTCGCTGGTGTAATTACATGGGCTTCTGTCTTCCCACTTGGTACCTCTCTCTGCCTTGTGACATGTTTCAGACCTCCCAGCTGACCGATCGCGCAAGACGTGATCAAGACTCGCTACCAAACATGGGACCTCAAATCCACGAGCACCGCAGCAGCGATCAACGAAGCCCAGCCCTTAATCAGCACTTCACCGCAAGCAAGCCCGAGACAAAGTACCTTGCAAATCGCTCGGCAAGCCTACGCCAGCGAAGGTCTCTCAGTCTTCTTCCGAGGCCTGGGTGTTTGCAGCGCCCGGGCCTTCATGGTCAATGCCGTGCAATGGGCCGTACGAGAACCCCACACCACACCCTCTACCACAAGCATCAAAGCCTCGCTAACATCGTGCCTTCACACGACCAGATATACGAGTACAGCATGCATATCCTCACCACCCCAAAACAGCAGCACCAAGGAATGCCAGACCAGCCTGTGGCGAATACTACTTCTTCCTAACTGTTATCCAGCCAAGACACATAGCCTCTTTCAAACCACATTCCAGTCTCTTCACATCCCCATTTTCTCCATCCCATACTTTGTGTGCAAAGCGAGCCGTGCTTTGCATTGCCCATCCTCGTGTACAGTGGACAACAGCACCGGCTTTGCACCGAAATACAAGAAACACCCATACCCACAGTCTTACGTAGTAGCCACACCTCACGCTTTTGATGCAGTAGTGTACAACCTCTGGCTAGTATCGCATATACGCATTCAGCAAACGGACCCCGAATTCGGTAGTCGCTGTCAGTTCCGCAATTGCGCGAGCCGCAGTCGCCGGGCGATGTAGATGCTCAGAATCAAAAAATGACTCTTTTTACATCATCTCAGCCTGCATCTGGCCCGTCGACTCTTGGCCCTGCATCTCGTCCCCAGCATTGGCATATCGGCAGTAGCTCAAGCCCAGCGGACGGTTGCCGTAGTTGTAGCCACTGAACTTGCTGATCGCGGTCGCCGCATCGTCTTGAGTCTCAAACTCGACGACACCAGTGCCAGAGGACCTTCCATTCGGCTCCCGCTTGATCTCTGCACGAACCACTTTACCAATGGTCGTGAAGAGCTCAACCAAGTCGTCGTCGGACGTGCTCCACGGCAAGTTCCTCACGAAGATGATCGGGCAGGGGTCATTGCCAGGACCGGAGAAGTCGACGAAAGGGTTCGGGGCCTGCTGGGCGGCGGCAGCGGCCGGAGCGCCGCCAGCAAATCCTCCAGCACCGCCTCCGTAGCCACCGCCAAAGCCTCCACGACCGCCACCGTATCCTCCGCCGAAGCCGCCTCGACCACCAAAGCCACCGCCGCGCATGCCGAAGCCACCGCGACCTCCAAAGCCGCCGCCGAAACCACCGCGCCCACCGAATCCTGCACCTGCACTACCGGCATAGCGATCCTCGCGGACTTCAAGTATGCGACCCTGCCAGTCGTAGCCGTTGAACTGCTGAATGGCGTTTGCTGCGTCGTCCGGGTTGTCGAATGCGACAGTGCCGGAGCCCTTGGGACGGCCATCTGGGGAAGAGTGTACGTCCGCGCGGAGGATCTGACCGTTCATGACTGGGATATGTCAGCGATCTCCTGATTCTAATTCTTACTGCAGCTAACTCACCAGCCTGACGGAAAAGGTCCTTAAGATCCTGCCAGCCAACCTGGAATGGAAGCTACAAATGGTTAGCGTCCTGCTGACTATGTTTGCGAAGCTGAACTTACGTTGGAGATGAAGATCTGGTTGCCGCCTCCCTGGGACCCACCAAATCCACCCCCATAACCACCTCCACCGCCGTAGCCGCCGCGCGCACCGCCGAGGCCTCCACGACCACCAAAGCCGCCGCCGTAGCCACCACCACGAGGGGCCGGCGCAGCGTTGTTGAAGCGTGGCTCAGTCTCACGGTCCTAGGGAGATAGTGTGAGCGCACTGCATACTACCCGAGAGTGTTGGACGACACTTACCTCACGGACGTAGATGAGGCGGCCCATCAAGTTCTGGTTGCTGAGCGTGTTGATCGCATTCTGCGCGCCTTCTCTTGTCGTGTACTCCACAATACCGCAGCCCTGTAACCAATCCCATCCGTCAATACTCATCCCGCAACATCCAAGGAAGACCCATAACAAGCCATGACACCGTTTACCTTGCTCATTCCATTCGGCAGAAGAAGGACATCGGCGAAGTGAACCTCACCAGCTGCGACGAGTCAGCACATAATCTCCCACGCGTAATGCAAGACCCGAGCTTACCTGTGCGCATGAAGTCCTTGAGATGCTTCCACTGCACATCATAGCTGAGGTTGCCCACGTATACGCGGCGGTCCTGCTGGGACTCTTCCCGCTTCTGGTCAATCATTTCCGCCTTGTGCTGAGCACGTTCTTCAAAAGAACGCTGCGGAGGCGGAGCTCTGCTGCTCCCGGTGTACGAGTCGTTGTACGAACGGTCGCGGTAGTCGCGGTCGCGGTGGCCGTTGGCCTCGGGAGAGCGGCGGCTGCGCCTGTCGCGACCTGGTGAGCCGGAGCGGTCGCGGTGGCGGTCCTCGTAGTCGTCGTCGCGATGGCGGCGATAGTCACGGTCACGGGACTAGAACATGTCAGTATTGCAAATCAAAACATGAGCCAATGCATTGCCCGCCAACGTGTCTCCGTGAGTAGTGAACATCTGGCGGATCTGGGCGGACAGGTCATCGGCCTGTCGGACTAATAAGCGTGTAGCCAATCACATTGCTGAGTCCCAATGGCCCATGGTGCTGGGAAAGGTGGCGAAGTATTGAGACGAGACTTGAGCACAACCAAGTCACGTACGAGCCTTCAGATAATTATAATACTATCCACCAGCCCAACATTTTTATAAGCGAGTGGAGTCTTGTGCATGGCAGGTTCCATATTGTGATGACACAAGCAGCAGTGACATGACAAGCATTTGACTGACACCGCCAGACGTGGGCAGATCCGGATGCAGATGTTGGTGGCAGAACCATGGCTTGTCAAAATGAAGCACTGCGCAAGCGGATGCAGGCTACATCTCCAGGCACTTGGTCATTGGTCGTGACTGCAGCCAGGTCGTTGTCGATGCCGTGAGCGGAGATGTTGGGACCGTGAACCGCCCGCTGGCAAGCGCTGGTCAACACAGGAGGCCTTGCATTCCTGCAAGCACGCTACTTGCATCTTGAATAGCGAGGCGGGATTCTGATGTCCTTGTGTCTTGCTGTCGCTGGTGCCTGGCGAATGGGACTCGGACCAACTCTGACGCGGATGGCGGGAGTGTCGAGCTGAGTGTCATGCTCTGGTCGATGTTCGATTGGTCGTGCGCTATGTGCCCCGAGGAAGGCAAGAGTCATATTGTGTGCTGCTGCTGCTGCTGCTAATGCCGCCTAGCTGCAGGAATGCAGTTATCTTGACATTTGGTGTGCCGGAAAATTGGTGGTCGAGGGTATTGATAAGGTCAACAGACGACAGAGCAGTCTTGAATATCTTGCGCGCGAAGTCTGTAATGACTGACGTGAAGTGCAGTTTCTTGACAGCCTTGAGAAGGCATTGTGGACGATGACTAGGCTAGCCGTCACGAGACGGAGAAGGTACATGGCGTAAAGATCTCCTTGACCGCCCTTCTTCTGTCTGCCAGCCAGCCTCGCTCCAGGTTCTCGTCTGATCATTGTTTCTCTCTTGCCGACAATGGTCCTCAGCTTCTGCACGCCTGCCGTCATACTTGCCGAGCTCGCACATCTTCACCAGTATTCGTGGCTGGCGAGTTTCATGCGCTTGATTTTCATCTCTTATGAGCATGCCGGATGGGATTGGCCATGCTCGCGGCATGGCTCAGTCTACTCGCCAGTAGGGTACGAGCATCAATTCCAGTCCAGTCCAGCTCCGGCTCAGCTCCCCACCAGGCCATCAGGCCAGCAAGGTCTCCGCATATTGTCCACGAGACACGCTGGAGGGCAACGCGCGGAGCTATCAGGTTAGTATGAGGGTAGCACTTACGTCGTCGCGGTCACGCGATGGGCGGTAATTGTCGTCTGCGTGAGGCGCTGTCAGTGTCATGCAACCTTGCTGAGGCAGAGAGATCGTCAAGGAGGGTCTCTGATGAGCCAAGAACAAGGAGCAAAGTCAAAGCAGAGCTGGAAGAGGACAAGCACCCGAATGTTCAGGCTGAAGCAGAAGCAAAGCTTGGCAGATGAGGTCGGAAGAAAAGCGGCCGTGCCTTACGTACCCATTGTAGTCGCTGGGAAGAAGAGTCTGCAGGAAGGTGAGGGCTGGCGTCAGGTCAGGTGTGTGAGACCGCACGGGCAGCGCAGCTCTGGTGTTAGGCTCAGGTTACGAGCGTCGGGACAGACAGGGGGATGGCGCGATCTGTGCCTAGATCTCCACGTAATGATTAGTCTGTGTCCAGGTGCATGCAATGTGGCTCCTGCCGTATCGGAGCCGGCCCACGCGCGCTACCGCGAGAACGAGAGGGATCGAGCAAAAGTGTAGTGACAGCGGTAGGCAGGCAGTGCGCCAGGAACAGCAAGGTACCTTAGTGAAGCGCGCAAGCAGAGTCTGCTACGCGTTCACCGGAGTCAGGACAGGTGCCAGTTCTGCCTCCGACGCGCGCCTGCGGCACATGATGCCGATGAGGCTGTATTGTGCTCGACTGCAGGTGAGCAGCCTCTGCGCCTTCGCATTGGCTGCTGCCGCCGTGCCTGTCCGCATGCCCACCAGATGTCCATCTCCAGAGGGTGTGTACTTACAGCACGTGCTTCTCCGCCTCTTGTCAGCGGCCGGAGGCAGCAGGCTTGTGTATTGCCGGAAGTATATGCGCGCGTGGGTGGGCGATGGTGTGGGATGGTGGACGTGATGGCGCAGCTGTATTGGCGTCGGGGGTATTAACTCGACGTGAGGCAAGCCCGCACCGTCTCGCCAATGGGAGTCGGGCTACACACACGGCAGAGCAGTCAAAGTGGGGTCGAGTAATGCAGGCGACCCTAAACGTGCGGTGGTGGTGGGAGGTCAACGTTTGAAAGATGGTGAAGGCATCGAGGTCGCGCGAAATCCTCGATCCAGCCGGGCGCAGGCGAGCAAGCCACGCCATTCGCTGCAGCTTCATCCACGCACATTTCGCTAATAACATAGACTCCAACAGCACTGCATTACTTATTATATCGGTCACTCAGATGCAGCCGTATGCTGTATGCTCACGGGATGTCTCTGCATATATTCCTACCCCAGTCGCTTTCAAGGTGCTCAATAATTTGCTCGATAAAAGGCAGGAGCAGTTGCCAGCATGCGCCCTGCAGCCTACTAAAGCCATCAGGGTGATCCGGACTGTGTGTTTCTGGCCATCATGGTCATCATCAAGGTCGCGTTGAATGCACCGCTAGGATGGGGAAGCTCGGCAGTATGCAGAGTGCTCACCATGGCACAAGGCCAGAGCGCCGGCTTCCTTGGCCCTCGCAAGCCTGAGACATTGGCAGGTGCTGCAGGTGACCACCGAAGACAGGCGCCCAAGCAACCATCGATGGTAGCAGTCACCGCGACACTTGAGAAATAGGACCTTTGGACTACATGTGCGGCAAATGTCGGTATGGTCAAGTGCTCATCACTCTGCCATACTCTGACGAAGAGACGCAGTACACGCGGCGCGACCAGGAACTCGTCAGCAACGTGGTCTCTGTGGAGTAGCACTCGACGTGCGGTGGACTTGTGCAGCTCACGCATTATCGGCCGTAGTGTCTGATAGGTAAACCACACCTTCGAGGCACAGCGCATGTTGAGCCTGCAGTGTGCACAACACCTTCGCATTGCACGTACATGTAACCAACAGCAGAGACCAGAGGAATCTGTGAGGATTGCTGAGGGTGAGCACAGTTGGTTTGAGTTGCGTAGAGTTGGCGCAAAAAGCTGCTGGTTGAAGCCAAACGTGCATGAGAGTTGCAGCTGGCTTCGGCACAGAAGTTGGCACTGCTGCATTACCGCTTGAGTACATGACCGGGGTGTGCTAATGACACAGCACGAGCCGGATAACCCCATAGAGCCTCGTAGCCTTCGCCGTGGATGTGGCGGGCTGATTGACAAAATATCATTCGAAATGAAAGAGCTCATCGGACTGATAGGCTGTAGATCTATCGCCAGAGTCAGCTGCTTGCAGCAGTACCTTTAGCGAAGGCTACAGATACAGGAAGCCAGATATGAATGATGATCATGAGATTTGGTCGTATCTAAGCAGCGACATGAAGGCCAAGCACATTCAATCGGTGCCAACTGAGGACAACAGACCGCATCATCACGGGCAAAAGCAATTGCAATATGTGGTATCTTCCATGCACGACCCGATCTTTTGGTGGACGCCTCAATATAAGCTATCGATTCTTGTCATCGGACCCCCTGACGGACTGCTGGAAGACAGGATTCAGGAACGCGTCGAAGTACTCATCGACACCTTGTTCTCTGGCTACCACATCGACCGTTTTCACGACATTTGCGTGTACATTGCTGAGCACGAGGTTGTCATGAACGCGTCAGCAGGCGCGCACGATGACATCCCTCAGACGTGTTATATGTGCTAATGTGAGCCCGCTGAGTCAATCAGATACCAAGACTCGAGTCGACACTGGACAGCTAGATACTTGTGTACATGCACTACGGCATAAACACTTTCAGGTCGATAGATCGCCAATGCGGACCGTCTTTGACAAGGCTTGAGGCGGAGCCTTCATTCTGCACGGCCAACCTTCCTCCAGCCTGCTCACACTGACAGCACAATTGGAACAGGGCTAACGAGCGACGCCTTCTCACATGCTAAGCCTGGTCGAACGATTCTAGTCGTCGCCGTCGAGAAGTTGCCAGCAACCATCGGGCACTCATAAGCCCATTTCACAATCCTAGAGCTGTGGATTTGACGGCGAGGACCTGAAGACTCCACTGCTCGCATACAGAACAAGGACAGATGACGGCATTTAACTCTGTCCTGGCACTCTACGAATAATGGAATTGATAGCTTGATCCAGAATGGCTGTGGCCCTCTCAGCTTCACTCTCGGCCGTAAGCTGCAAATCACGATACGGTAACTACGATGAACAAGTTTATCACGCAATCAAGGCGTCAAAAGGATGCCTTTGTGCGACTTGTTGACCTCGGGAAGAGCAAAGTACTCGTTGACGTGGAGACTACCGCAACATCCATTGTTTCGATCTGCCGGAAAAGAGAACAGCTGGTGCCAGCGAGCATGAGTGCAGTCCTACTATCACGCAACATCGATTCAATGGCTTCGAATGGCGTTACGGTGAATGTTCATACCTGGAAGCACCAAGCGCGATCGGCAGCACCGACCATCGTCTCGGCCTTTGCGAGACATCCATAACGCAGTTGCGATTGAGAAGACTAGTCCATTGCCAAGAGATGCAGCACGCAAAAGTCGCTGTTGTCCAAGGAGATACGACAGCTTCCTAAGACAGATGCTTCCTAAGACAGATGACTCGAAAATCACAGTGCCAAGGGGTCTCTGACTGAGTTCTCTGCGGTTTCTTGAATATGTCAATGCAAATCGACCAGCACGAATACGCGCCGACGGCTCATGCTGTTCATCTCAGCTAGGTGATCGGCCAGCATGCTGGCGCAGGGTAGGACCATTAGATGTAACAAGATTGAGGCGAGGGACGGCGCATTGACATCGTTCGCCAGTCCTCATCGGATGAGAGTGCGGGAACCCTTTGCGCCTAAATCGGTCAGTGGTTCATCTACAACCTGATCGTTTCAAGACACCTTTGAGTTGCATGTGTGTCAAATGGCCCTGAACGTCAAATTCTGAGCAGCGCCCACTGTCTGCCATTCATATCGAAGGAGCAGCTATGCAATGCAACTCAGATCCTTCGCCGAAGAGAAGGTGGCGCCCATATGATGTTGCACGACTCAAATGGACCTAAGAAGCATCGTCTGTGGTTGTATGGAGTCTGCTTGCTTGCGCCACAGTGTAGCCCGCCTCCGCATGATACGCGCCTCTCACATCCGAAAGAAGGCACAACGCCGTAGATCATGAAGCGTCACTGCAGAAGCCGCCTCTATATCCCTGCCGAAGTGACGTCTGAACCTCACGTCGTCAACGCGAACAAGTAGGATGAAACGCGTTCAAGAGTTGGTCAGCCTGCCGTGTACCCCGTCACTCTGTGTGCTTTTCTTCCCAACTAACCTCAGTGTCTTCCAGTAAGTGAGGTACGATTTCTTTGGCGTGCTACAACATTGAGATGTCGAAACTGGACGACTTGAAGAAGCAACACGCAGACCTGGAAGGTAAGTGCGTTTCCATCTCGAAGGCCTCCGGGGAGGTCTCCTGCGGCTACGATAGACGATCATAGCAGGGGGTAGAGCAGGGCTAGGCTGTGCCACCGTGCCGTTGAGGAGCCCACCTCTGTAATCAACCTTCATATTATTTTCGATGCTTTTGGCATCCCATTAGACGTCATGGCAACAGATGCATGACTAGTTGTAGTAGCTTAAAACCAGACAAGCGGGCGGCTGACTGTCCGAAGAGGGCATAAACAAGATCAGTATGGTGGACAACGACCCAGCGCCGAAGAAGGCTCCCGCAGCCAAACCTGCTGCGACCAAAGCACCAGCTGCAAAGGCTCCTGCCAAGGCGCCATCTACGACGAGCACGCCTACGAAAGCGCCGGCTGCCAAGAAGCCAGCAACGCCATCGTCAGCGAGTAAAGCCGCGACAAATACAGCAAGCAAACCGCCAGCTAGTGCTGCGAAGTCCACAGCTTCTGCTTCGCCTTCTAAAACGCCCGCGACTTCAGCAGCCAAAGCTTCTGGGACACCGGCGGCTCGGACACCTTTAGGAACAAAGAAGCCAGTACCCACGGCTGTCAAGCCTTCGAAGAAACCAGAAACACCGGCATCAGCTTCTGGAGATGCAGCGAAGACTCCGGTGAAGAAAGCAGCACCGGCAGCGAATAAAGCATCAAGCGCTGGGGTAGGAGCTGCTGGCGCAGCAAAGACGACTTCAGCAAAAACTGGTGGTCCTACACCCGTGAAGAAGCCGGCTGGACAAGCTACATCGGCTGCACAGAAGCCGGCTGGCACTGCGCAGAAGACTGCAGGTGAGTAGGGGTACCTGCGTTGGATTGGTTATCGTCAGCCCGCTCGGTGATTCCATGGGAAGGCAACCTGGCAAAGGGATGTCGTTTGCGTCCCTGCCGTGCTTTCGTCTCATCCGACACAATATGACTTACTGAATGATATTTAGGTGCAGCAACCGGAACAGCGACTAAGGGCATTGGTGCGGCGAGCAATGCTGCGAACAAGGGTACAGGCGCTGCGACAGGCGCTGTGAACAAGACTGTCGATTCAGGTACGGGTGCTGTGAACAAAGGAGTTGGGGCCGCAACTGGTACGTTACCAAAAGCCGGAGTACCTCAGCGGATGGACTTCTCGGTGCCGCAAGAGGCTGTGCTCTCATGGCTTCCTCCGTGGCTCACTCACACCTGGAAAGAAGCAGACGAGCAGTCCAAGTCCAAGTAGTACGTAGCTGATTCTCCACCAGGTGGGCTAGACAAGGCTTCGGGCGGGCGAACCGCTGGAGCTTCGAAGACAGCAACCGGAGCTGCCACAGGTGCAACTAATACTGCTGGCAATGCAGCCAAGAATGCCGGAGGTTCTGCTCAAGGCGCTGTGGGTGACCTGACACAGACTGGTAAAGATACCGTAGGCGCAATCAGCCGTGGCGACATCAAGGGTACTGCCAGCGGCCTTGGCAAGGGCGTGGGCAAAACGGTGGTTGGTGCAGGAAAGGGCGTTAACAAGACAGTCTCTGGAGCAGGTGAAGGAGTGAGTTCAACTGTGGGAGGCGTCGGGAAGAATGTTGGAGACACCGTTGGAGGGCCCGCTGGAAAGGTCGTCGGAGATACTACAGGTATGAGAAATATTCTTCGAACTGGCTGCGGAGGCTTCGATGTGCTGACCCGATCATAGGAAATGTGGCAAAGACTGCTAAGGGAGCCACTACTGGTCTTGGCAAAACTGTTGGAGACACTACTGGCGCTCTCGGGGAGGGTGACGTTTCTGGAGTTGCTTCAGGAGCTACCGGAGGAGTCGGAGGTCAGTAGACGATATGGCACTCAGGGTGCGGTTGGCTAATGCAGCTGTGTAGATACTGTCAGCGGGACTGGCAAGGGGGTCGGAGATACAGTTGAGGCAAACTGCACCCAAACATGTGATTCGCGCAAGTTTAATGTGACTGACGGGATCGTTAGGGAGTGGGGAATAGCGTAGGAGGCTACATTCCCGGACGCGCAGGCAGTACGGTCAGTGGCGCTACCAAGGGTCTCGGTGACACTGTCGCAGGCGTCACCGGCGGCGTAGGTGATGGCGTTGGCAAATTAGGCAAAGGCGACGTGATCGGCGGTGTTGGCTCGACGGTCGGTGGAGTGGGCAAAGGCGTAGGAGGCCTGGCATCTGGTCAGTGGGCGTATAATTGCAGACAATGCATCGGCGACTGACCTCGTTTCTAGGAATCTGGGGTGGCGTAAGCGGCAAGAACCAGAAGAAGGCTGATGCGGATGACGCGAAGGCTGAAGCTGAGGGGGTCGGGGAGGAAGCCGCTTGAGAAGGCGAGAAGGAAAGCGGTGGCTGGTTTTCCTAGTTGAGCGTGACATGTTGATGTATCGACAGTGATTCATGATGATCCAGAAATACTCTACCAGGCTGCGGTGGGTCGACACGTGGGCATGCCAAGGATATACAGAATTCAATACCTTCAGCATCGTGAGTGCTCAACCTCATCTAAGTCAACATCATCGCCGTCTCCAATCTCTACCTCAAGTCTTTTTACCGGCATGTTGCAATGTATCCTATTCCATGTAACGATTTGCTTCGGCCCATGCTGCCGACAACATTTTATCAGCATATCGACACATCGGAAAGGCTCGGGAACAAATGTATACCGAAGATCGCATCATAGTCCTTACAAATGTGCGTTGTGCCACTCTCTTGCGTGCTGGGGTCTTCTTCCCGGTACAGGTCCGAGCCCTCGAGCGAGGTGTCGCCAGCGCACATAACGGACTTGCGCAAGTAGTCCACGCAATGGAAAGCATGATCTAGCTCCTCGCCTGGCTTTACATCCGGATGTAAGTCGAGGTTTTCGCCGGACCCGAGCTGTTTGATTGTGTCCATGATGAGCCACTGGTGAGTGGCGTGTAAGCAATGACTTGATACGTAGGCTGGTATGGCAGTATATTCTGGTTAACGAGTACTCACCAGGCAACGGAGCTGATGGAACACAGCTATCCCGTACGACTCCTTCTTCGCGCTGGGGTCAGGAGGTGGAAGGATGTATTGCTTGTAATCTTCAACTGCAATCAACCCTTTGCTAGCTAGGGGACGGAAGTGTCAGTTCACACTTCTTTACTTGATCGCTGCGATGGCATGCTTACGTGGAATTAGCGACATCCACTTATCCCTGATGGCTTTCCAGTAAGCCTCGCGTTCTGATATTAGATGGAATGTCGGCTTGAATTGCGAGTCGTTCCCAAATATCACAGCACGTAGTGGGACTGAGGGCGTTCTTGTCAGACGCTTACATCCCTCTAGACTATCCTACGAAGGATAGGTGTCTCTCACGTTCTGGAACCAGCCCATTGATCTCCTACCATTCGGTTAGAGTCTCCACCAATGGAGAATATATGGTGGTCGTCTGAAGACTTACCTCATTCAAACCGCAGCCGCTATTGAAATGTGGCACCGCAAGGAGCGTGCTACTACCGCCATGTGCTTGCGCGTGGCCAATCATCCAGCCAACCGAGCCTATGGCGAGAACTATGGTTGTAAGTAGCAAGACGAGGCTGATGTCTTCGAATAGGATCGTCAATCTCTTGTAGATCCTGAGTACGTGGCTGTCCGCTTCATCTGGCATCTTGCATCGTTCCAAAGTCGCACTCAAGCTGTCCTCCCAGCTGTCTGACCACAGCTTCGTGCCGGGTGACGGCGGAGACAGTGAGCGAGCGCTCGACGCTGTCTTGGTCTTCATGGAGTCGTCTTTGCGGCACAAGGCAGAGGTGTGAAGCGGCTAGTAGCCTGAAATGCATGCCTGCACGAGTCTGGACGGAGGATAAGCATGGTGAAGACCTCTCGTTACTCTCGAGGACCAAGGTCCAGATCATGCTTCACCCAGGAACCAGGTACCACAAATACTATAGATTCTCATCTATCTCGCGAATCGGCGACGACCACTGATCTTGGAAAGCACTGCGCTGACAAGGTCCAGGGTACGGCGACCTACCAGCAGACTCCTTTGCCCTTGATAGCATCACCAGCTAGGCTATTTTATTGCGTTTGCGACGTTGATGAAGAGCAGACGGCAAGGTAGGGACATCCTAGCTTCTAGCTCCCAATCGCCAATCCTGCGCCCAGATCGCCTAGGCATGGGAGACATATTGCTGCCAACTCTGAACACAAATCCCCATTGATCCGCTCGTCGATCGTGAAGGTTTTAGTACATGGCGGCCTCACCGCTGCCACGCTGGCTCACCATGAGGCCCCAATCCAGCCGCGGCGGGAAGCTAGTGTGTCGAAGAAGTGGAAGAGACGACGTACTCTTCATCACAGTCGACCAGAAAATAAGGACCAGACAGCTAGTAAAATGGGCGAGGTGGTGCCTGTGAGAATGGCCCGTACACAATTGGTGGACTGCGAAGGTGCTTAGTATTTGGTATGGGGCTCTGCTGCCATAGATGCACAAGCTGCGTGATAGAGAAGCAAGTGCTCCCAGACGAAAGCTCGGCGTACAATGGTATGCACAAACATGTCTCGATAAGGAAGGAACGTTCTTGCGCCTTCCTGAACAAGTCTCGACCTGGCATGTCCCGTTTCCAGGCGGCCCGACGCTTTGGCAGAGAACCAGATTGACGTTGGAGCTCTGCCGTGCGTGTCGCCTTTGCATGGCTAGTGTTGTGGCGACAAGCGCATCTTGATTTCCAGCGTGGCAGTTTCCTGATTGTTGAAAACATGCAGCCTACAGCTTTGCTTTCCTGTCTTCCTTGCTCCTCTTCTGGCGCCTCCAGGAATCTCGAGGTGGACGGGACAATTGTGAGTGCCGCGCAACCAAACAATGGAAACAAGGCCCTTGACTCTTTGTAAATATCCTATCTCACATTATATCTATCCTACTTCGGAGGAAAGCGCCGACCGGGCATGGTCAGGATTGCATGCGCTTCTGCCACTTGCTGGTAATTTTGATAATCGTCGGAGGGCTGATCCGCTCCGGAATAGGATAGATATCATGGGAGGATCGGAACCTACAGTATACAAAGAGATTCGAAACCTGGAAGGGTTCCTGGCCTGAAACCACCAGCACAACACAGCGTTTCAGCTGCGCTGCGCCTGCGATTATGCATTACTAGTATCTACACAAACAATATGGCCGTATTCATGTCATGGCCATCATTCCCAGCAGTACTGATCCTGTAGGTCGCGGCAAAAGCCACAAATGCCACCCTCATGCCACCTCTCTAGATGCAAGTGATCTTCCAGGTGTCCATCTATATGCACATGAGCCGCCCCGCACCGCTGTTTAGGCCAACTGGTCTAGACCTCGACCCGCCTCGCCCCGAATCTGTCGCCAAGCGAGTGTACCTGTACAAGTTACAATAAGCGAATGTAGGGTATTATATTCGTCCCCTACCCACGCCTGCGGAAGCTGCCACCAGGCATCCCGCCAATTGCGGATCTGATGCGGCTCGCGAGTGCTTGCCTTCCAAATCGTCTCCAAATATCAAAAGTTTCATCGCTGTCATGCGCCTCAGGCGCCCATCGCTTCGTACGCTGCAAAACGCTGCAAGAAAGACGCTATGCCATGGACCAAAACACCGATTGCACGCTGTGTTCGTGCGTTCGTTTCGACGACGTCGACACGAATCAGTATAGCCCAGAGCGACTTCGTCGTCTGTCTGGAATCGGCAGGTGCGTTTGTGGATATCGCTGGTAGCGTATCAAGTCGTGATATACTGCACCACCTGGAGCCTGCTAGATTTTCTGGTGGTCTTCGGTGTCGCTCGTGGATGCCAAAGTATCACCTTCCCAGCTCTCATCGCCACTAATGGGTGATCGCATGCCCGTTGATGGTTCGCGGCTGCTGCTGGCGAAGCTGGAGCTGGAGCCAATGGTCCATTCGTCGCTATCTCCTGAGAGAGCTGGCGTGTACTCGTCCAAATCCAACAACCCACATGCGAAACCATCGATTGGCTCGCCATACTCCACGTAGTCGTAGTCCCACCGGAAAAGCTTCCCAGGTTGCCGCTGGGGCAAGAACTTGGCTTTCGCGATGAAATATGCCACGCCAGATATCAGGCTGCCAGCTACGAGATCTACAGCGTAATGATGGCTGAGGTACATGGTTGCCCACCACAGCCAGAGTCCGTACAGAAGCCAGAGAGGTCGGAGCTTCGGAATCGTGTTTGACATGAATAGCACTTCCAGCGTCGCCCATCCGGAGTGCAGTGACGGGAATGCACCGAATACCATAGGCGACGCGGTGAACGTGGACGTATACAGGTCGATGCCGAACAACTTGTCAATTGCAGCAAGACCAGCTGGTGATCCGTGTATCGAGTAATTGGCAGGTGCCAAGCCATACATGTTCTCGTACCATGGTGCGGAGCACGGGAAAAATATCTGCAGCATTACTCCACAGATGTTCATATAGCCGAACGCCTTCGCGAATACTGGTGCAGTCCCAGGGGGCCCGAAAATGAACATGAGCAATATGCACACGAATGGTGAGCCGTAATGGCAGATGCCGTATGGTAGCCATGCCAAGACGTCCAAAACTGTGGCCTTGTGTGCTGACAGGATGTTGCTCAGGTTGGCGCCGTATAGTATGTTCTCCATGGCTGGCAGTATTCTTGTCCAAATGCGCGGCCTCCATTCGGCGGGTATGAATTGACAGGAGTAGAACAGCAGCAGGTAGCTTGCAATTGGTAAGAATGGCAGAGCGATCTGTCGCGTGATCGGTATCGTCAGGCTTCCTAATAGCACTGTCGCGACCAATGTCTTGACCATAGGTCCGGGAGACTGTATAACCGACAGTGTGAATATCCCAAGTACTGCCAAGAACAAATATTGCGCATCGTAATAGCTCCATTGATGTGTCCGGAGTGCCCGGATGGTGTCTGATGGCTTGAAGGAGGTGTTCAGGGACGCGATCGAGGAGGTCGGTGTCTGCCGTGATCGTATCTTGGACCTTGTGGAGCGGAACTTCCGCCGTATTCGGTGAGGAAGGATGACTGGTAGGGTCGGCCATGAGAGCGGGATCTTGCTGACGGAGAAGAAGCGCTGGGTCGAGTCGTCCCCGCCGAGGGAGAAGTACTGTGTGCTCGGCATCGCTCGGTCGGATCCGCAATCGAGGAAGGTGGTCACTCGTGAGTCTGGAGTGGGTGGGAGTCGGGAGGGCGGAGGTGCTGCCTTAAGGCACGGCGAGTCACACGGTAGAGGATAGGGTTTGGATGACGCAGGCAGGGCAGAGAGCGAGACAGCGGATGCGCAGTAGCTGCAGCTTCGCCCGGAAAGGTCTTGACTACGAGCCGGCGGGCACGCTGTTCCAGGCCGATCCAGCTCTGCCGAAGATGCTTCAAAAAAAGGTCTGCTTGGGTGCGCTGCGATGCTGGCTGGCAAATGCTCAGAATGGTGGAAGAAGGCAGGCAAGCTGCGAGGAAAGGCCTTGGAGCGAACTGCTGAGGCTGCCAGGATCTGGGCGGGAGATGAGAGGGACTAAATGCTCTTGGCTTTGCGCCGCAATCTTAAAAAGCCACACTTCGAGTCGCGTGCTGAGGCTCGTCACGCTGCGCTGAACAAAAAAGGCCGTCAATTCATGGGGTTATTGTTTGAGAGAATGTCTAATCAGAGACTCCTGTAACAATCATGTTGCATTGTCCTACGTCGCACACGCGGGGATTACAGGAAGCACAGCACGAGATTGCCACGGCGATGACCAGCATCCGACAAGACGCATTGATGCTGTACGACGTCGAGCAACCTCATTTTCGGCTTGAGCGGAGGCTTGGAAGCCCGGCGGCGGAAGGTCCATCTTGCTCACATGCTGAGCGGAAGCTCGATTGAATCCTGTGTGCCGTGCTCACCGCGAACTAGAGGACAATGCGAGTGCTTCCGAGCAGCATTCCTTGCAAGCGCAAATCGTTCCGCGAACAGCGCATCCCTTCGCCACCGACAGCGTGCGTGCAGTGGATTTTCTGATGATGTGCAGACGTTATTGCCGTTGGAGCATCGGTGAACACCCCATTGCTCGCATCATTTTCGCCAACGGCCTCCGCATAAAATTCTGGATGCAATCTGATCGCGTGGCCGTCATTTGCAGTCTCGTGCGACTTCGACACTTCGCATTGCTTCGGCATCTCACTCAGGCCGCAGCACCGTGACTGCTACATGATATGCATGCATCATCTGACTATATACCAATTCTGCCAAGGTAGGTCTATGAGCTCTAGGCTCGGCGGCGGAGGGAGAAAGGGCAGTGCAAGTCTAAGCAAACCAAGCCAGTCGCCCGCCTGGCTGATCCGAGCATTCGTCCGAGAAGCTTGGATGATGAAACGCTGCATGTGCATGATGCCACCGGCTCGAAAGCTCCAGATGTCATGAGTCACTCTCGGGCCTGAGCCACTTCCAGCCCGAGGCCAGGATCCGGGTACATTTATGCTAACTCTTTGTGAGCGCTCAGGACTTTGTGCAGGTACTGTCAACATCATCGCATTCGTCGCATTTTGGTCACGCGCAAGTTGCGGTACTATTCTGAGTGAAAGAATGATGGCGAGGAGCGGTAAGATTGGCTACGAATGAGGTGGAGGGTACTTTCTTGAATTACTAGGCATTACAGTCACACGCAGGCTTGCACAGCCTCCATTATGAGCCAAAGACACATGCTCGACCTAGCGACGTATGGCGAATCAGAGGAACATCGCCGTTTGGCCTTCACGGATCTAAAGCAGCTTACTCGAGGGTCCTTGCGCTGTGTCCTCTGAGAATTAGCTGCTCAATTGGTCATATTATCTCTACGGAAGCCACATGGCTGACCGGACTTGGATCCGGTTTGGTGTTTCAAGGGCGAAGCGACTTATCCCATATACTCGCACGATCAGGAATCAGCAACATTTCCTCATGCTACGAGATATGTGAAAACAAGCGGATTTTCAGTCAAAGCCAAGGAGTCGAGCCTCCAGCAGCAGCATGACACCCGGTCTGAGGTAGTGCACGCAGCTGATCCTCATCATCGTGGACTTTCCCGATACTCTCGAAGCAAAACAGTCTCGCTCCGTGATTGCTGGAATCATTCCGCTGATCAATGTGGACAGTAGCATGACCTTAAACAGCTTCCGCCAAGACTGCACGACAGTGCTCGATTGGCATTGACGGCATCAGAGGTATGACAAAGCAAAGAGCAAGATTCGCAGCAACAGCCTCCTTTGTATACAAGTACAAAAAAATCATCTATAATCAATCGCCTAATTGGCACCCCAAATCTGTAGTGACCGTGTGGCCCCAAATCTGAAGATGAATCTGCCCGAAAATCAACGCCGAAACTCCTTGCTATCGTCACGCATATGTCGTGATACCCTCTCGTCTGCTTATGTCATTACTCCCTCCCGACCCAGTATCCCTTTTACTGTGCTCAGAACGCCATCATCAAAACATCTTCGTCGCGCAGTCATGGCTCTCGTCGGCAATTCGTTGAAACCCTTTTGTTGCACAATCGTTGCGAGCGTCACTTCGTCACGCTGGAGTGTGCAAACGTCTCAGTAAACCCACTCTTCCAGTATGTCCATGCCGCTCTTGTGACTCTCAGCTAGCGGCAGACCGAGCTCGCTCAGAATGGCGCCCATATTGCTGCTGCTGCTCATTCCCGCCTTGGCAGTCTCGACGACGTCGAAGTCGAAGTCCAGGTCCTGATGATCGGTGTTGACGCTCTGGCTGCTGTTAGACTCGCCTGGTGGAGAGAAGGCGTCGAAGCCGACGTCCGGCTGAGTGTTCATGACCTGCTCGTCGATGCCGCGGAACAGGTCGTAGTCGGCAACTGGACTCGACCCGCCGTGGAAGGAGCTGTCGGCAGCAGGCGAGCTATGATGCGACAGCAGTGCAGGTGAGATATCCTGCGGCTGCTGAGCTGACGAGTTGTAGCCGAAAGTTGAATTGAAGCTGTCGGCGTTCTTGTTGGGAGTGACGTGCGACGCAGGCGAGGTTGGTGGCGTGTCCTTCCACATGCCGGTAACGGTGTCGAATTGCTGCATGTCCGCGTTGGCCATACTCAGGAAGGCATCGGCATCGAAGGCATCTGAAGCTGGAGGCGTGACGGGGAAGCCGTGCTCGCTAGCGCCAGAGCTTGATGAAGCGTACAGAACTTGAATGTCGGGCTCTGCTGTACCGTCTTGAGCTTCGCCTGCCATCGCCTTGTTCTTCTTGCGCTGCCTGGAGGCCTTGTCGATGCGGGACTCCAGATCTGGACGCTCCTTTTTGGGACGACCGCGCTTTGGCTTCTCTTCTTCAGATTTCTCATATCCAGGCAAAGCGCCGTGGCACATGCCGCGCTGGCGGTGACGGGTCAGAGCGTCGTGGCGAGCAAAGCCAGTGCCGCACGGGCAGACGAACGGACGATCATCGCTATGGATGGCGACGTGACGCTTGAGGTCGTGCTGGCGAACAAATGTCTTGTTGCAAAGGTCGCACTTGAATTGACGGTCACCGAGATGGGTCTGAATGTGAGCCCGGACGTTCTCTTTACGCCCGAAACGACGCTTGCAGCCTTCGTATAGGCATGGGAACTTGTTGTCGGACTCTGATAGCTCGCCAATGTAGCGCTGGACCTCGTAAGCTGGGATGCCGGTGTCGACAATGGACGCTGGCATGTCTGAGCCGAGATTGTTCATCATCTGTGCGCGAGGCGAGAGCGGGATTGGTCCATCGAAATCGAAGTCTGGGTCGTCGAAGTCCGGAGCACCCGCCGTGGCTTGTAGGAGGAGGTTGGGCTCGTGAGGCATATTGCCGAGCGGAGGAGATGGCTCCTCGAAGATAGCGGGCAAATTGCTCGGTGGGTGCTGCGGCCGAGGAGACAGTGGATCGACTTGCGGGACGGAGTATGCTGATGATGCGTACCCGTTGTCGGTAGAGAATGAGGCGTGGCCTGGATCGATGCTGAGCTGTCCAAAGGACGCACCTGGCATGATCTGGTTGAACGACATTGGTGCGACGTCCAACTGGAAGCTTTGGCTCCGAGCGTGCTTCGCGTTGCTGGGTGGTGGACTTGGCCAGCTCTGGACGTAGCTCTGCGGTGTGTTCGGGACAGTGCGAGCCTGACCGTGCGAGAGAGGAGTCTGAGGGACCGTATGCATGGGCAGCTGCTGGACTATTGGCATCTGCTGCATAGGCATGGCTGGCATGCGGTTGACGGGCTGCCGGGCTTGCATCAGGGGAGTGGTGGCGGGAGAGAAGTTCATGTTGGGCTGAGGCGATTGACCGAAGGTGTCTTGGTACCACGCCATATGGTGTTGAAGCTCTGCGAATGCTTGCTGTTGCTGCGGGTTTGGTGATTGTAGTGAAGCGACGCTGGGTTTGGCGTCGCCGATGTGTGGCACGGCTGGGCCTTGCAGTTGCTGCTGCAGGTGCGTGTGGAAGTCTTGGGGTGGTGGGTGTGCGTAGCCCGGCTGAGCTACTTGTGGTCGATGCTGCTGCGTATCTTGCACGAAATGCTGTTCAGGTAGTGGTCCTGTGTTAGTGGTGTCCAGTTTTATCCGTACGGATGGCGATCCAGTCGGTCGTAGTAGTTCTTGATCCTGCGGAAGAAGTGGTTCAAATTGTCCAGTGGTCGGGGATGCTGTCAGTGCGGTCAAGCTCTGGTCAAGCGAGAGGCCGCGGCGGTGTCCTTGCCGTCCGGATGGATGTTGTCGTGGGTTCGCAGGTAGTGGGGTCGCTAGTATTGGTACTTCGAGCGATTGCTGGCGTCGATGGTGTTGTCGACGCCTCTGAATGCTCGAGGCAGAATGTGTGGACAGCATTTTCGGTTAGTTCGGCGGTGGTCCCTCGATTGGTCGAGTGCTTCACCGCGTGTGCAAGTCGAGTCCGGAGTGGGTCCTGGGGTCCTTGGATGGTCTGAAGAGCAAACTAATGCCTCCTTTGGTTCCGGAACTTCACTCGCTGTCAGTATGCGGATGCTCTGCCCAAGTACGCGCCATTTGATACCTCACGCAGTGCAAGCCGCAGCTCGCCGGGCGGTTATACCTCGTTGGCTCACCCCAAGCGCAACGAGGTTGTCTTCGATTCTCTGTGTCTCGAGTGTTGGCCTCTTGGCCTGAGTTTTGAGTGTGTTCTGCGCTTTTCGCCCTGCGAAAGCTTGCTCTTGCTCTTGGTTTGTACGTCCACTACTCTTTTAGGTCTGAGATGGTAAGATGTGATATAGTAGTAGAGAAAAGAGATAAATGGTCTCGAATGCGGTCGGACACTCGATGTCATCACTTGTAAACAGTGTGAATTCGTCGCTCAGCAACCATGTCGCGCGCTAGCCAGTCTGGGCACACTCGGGCGTCGATCCTTGAAACGCAGACGCAGATCCGGAACACGCACCGCCAAGCGCAGCAAGCATCAAGCATCAAGCATCAAGCATCTTCGTCTGCGACTTCTATAGCATCAGACTTGCTTCTCGAACATAACAGTCGCAGAAACACCACACGCCGCATGGCAGACTTTTCTCCCAGGGCGGACCCGAGCAATCATACCGTGTCATGCGGCACTTCCAATCGAAGCCGGCGCCGCCATCTCGTCCTGAGCAGGCGCATCATTTGCTTGTGATGGTCCTTGCAAATGCGCATTGACGACGAGCCGGCAAGCCGTCGCTGGAACCCATGTTTTGTGGTGTTCGATGCGAGTGTTGCTAGGCGCAACTCCAACTGGACCAAGGCAGAATGCTCCACGGACCACTTTCCGATCACTCGCTGCCAGGGTTCGCGACGTCACCCTTCGAGACAGCGAACAACGTCCTTGCACGTGCGGCACATACCATGGGGGTGTTGACTTGTGCTGCGTACAGCGTCGCCATCGCTTGACAAGCGAAATGCCATTGTTGCGCAGCTCGGCAAAGCTCGAAAGACCTTCTTACTCCAGGGCCAACTCGGCAGCTGGCACTCTTTTCAAGTGGACCAGTCTTGGCAGCCTGCAAGCCTTGACAACGTATCGAAGATTGCTTCCGGGGCAAGACAAGGCACTATCGTCTATCGAGCTCGAAGGCACACTCCTCGTTTTTCTCGCCGGTCAACAGTCAATTTGGCACTGGCGGCACGGCATTCTGCATACGCTTGGCCACTCTTCCGCTCGCTCAGGGTGACTCCAGTGGATGTTTCTGCTTCCTGACTCAGCGGAGCAGTGCGCCTTTTCAGTGTATGCCTGATGTTGCCGGACAGCAGCAAGTAGCCAAGGATCGCACGCTGCTAGACGACTGGTCAGGTGACCTGTCATATGGCCGAGAGCTTCGCACACACCGGCCGGCCAAGGGGATACTTCGAGCCTTTGACAGTTCGAGATCATTCTGGAAAAGCACGTCAGACGACCAAGGCCACCGTCTTGAGGCTTTTATAAAGGAAGTTTGGCTAGCGTCTGTCAGGTTCCAGACCCCGCCATGAATCTGGCCCCCGTAGCCATTCGCCCGCCTCCAATTGCATCATGTAGCTTTATAGAGCTGCCCGGAATTAATGGTCATGCCACAGCCTTAATAATCGAGCGGAGGCGTATGTAGAGTACGGTGGCGACTTTCCTGCGGCAAGATACACAGCAACTGAAATCCCTTCAGAACAAGGTCAATCATGTCTCATCCCGTCGTCCATTTCGACTATGGTACTTCATTCCTAGTCACCTGAAGGCGGACGGAAAGGCTGATGGACCTCCAGATTCCTCGCCCTTCGGGCAGAAGACCAAGCTCCTCCTGAGCGCAGCGGGCGTACGATATCAGAAGATCGATGAGCCGGTCGTTCTTCCACGCCCGAACTTGGAGAAGTTGGGCATCACCTATCGCCGTATCCCCTTGCTCGCGATCGGGAAAGACGTCTACGCCGATACAGCCCTCATCTTTGATGTAATCAACACTCAGCTCGCCCCTGGCAAGGTACCTACCAGCCCAAATGACAAGGCGTGGGAGCAATACGGCGTCACCTTATTTAACGAAGCTTTGGGTGTCATCCCCATGGAAGCTCTGACTCCTGAATTTGTTAAAGATCGAGACACTGTCTTTCCCTTTTGTGGACGCCCAGACTTGAAGTCCTTGCGTCCATCCGCTGCTGACGGGCTGAGGGCTCGGATGCGGGAACTTGAGGGCGTGCTGAACCAGACCCCGTTTCTTGCTGGCAAGCAGCTCGGTGTCGCGGACCTTCATGTGTTCTTTGCCATCTCGTGGGTCCTGTACAACCTGGGTTTCAGCAAAGAACCTGGCACCGGTCAGGATACGTTCCCACGTGTCCACGAGGTGATTGCACAATTGCCAAAGTATGATCCCAAGGTTTTGCCCGGCGATGAGGGCCTGAAGACCATCACCTCTAGCGACTACTGGGCCAAAGGACCGACCGGTATTGCCAAGGACTGCGGCCTAGGACTGAAGGCGGGGCAAACGGTGAGCATCGAGAGTTATGAGTCAGTATCCGCTACGGTCCTTTCCATCCGCAGTCTTCGAACTGACTTCCTGCAGCACGCCTCCTGGGTCACACCCACAGGTTGGAAAGCTCTTGGGCACGAGCGAGAACGAAGTCGTGATAGAGGTCAAGGATGGCGTGAAGTTGCACTTCCCGAAGATTGGATATATTGTGCGCCAGCAGTAGAGTCTATATCACCAGTATGACACGACATTTCCCCAAATCTAGGCACTAAAATGGTCGCAGATATAGAGCTGATGTTTTGCTCGGTACGTACCATAGCGGAGTCGTCAGCACAAGCAGCCAAATGTGGTGGCTAATAAGCATTGCGCCTCATATATACTACCCGGTTGACGCGAGGGTCATATCCATACCCAGTGAAACAATGTGCTCTTGGCACATTGCAACGATTGAAACACATTGTCGCCATTCTTAAAGATCGATGCGGAATGCTCTCATGCAGCAGCAGCCACAGATAAGGTTTCTTCCTGTATCTGCCCCTTGTGATTTCCTTGGCTCATGTCCGCCTTCTTGGCCTCCAGCGCTGCATAATTCCTCTGCATCGCGGCCTTGGTAAACTCTGCCCCGGTAACTTTAGGGTACTTCTTCAACGGCCCCTGGACCTCACATTCAAGACAGGGCTGATTGAAGAAAGCAATGCTGTACCGCGGCCCAAAGTAGTCTCCTGGCTCAGACGGAGCCTTGACACGATGAAAAGTCGATTTAAATCTGTCATCTGACCAACTCTTTCAAAAGCAGTTGGCAGAAGGTCAGTGAATGTATCAGACATAAAGTACTGTTCTACCCATCCCTACTCACCATGAGCAGATCTCCGATATTGCAAACAATGTCGCCTTCTCGGAAGTCGACCTTTGTCCATGTATCGCCGACGCCGAATGATGTGACGACCTCGCGGCCAGGACATATTTCCAATCCGCTTTAACCTGGCCGCTGGAAGAGAAGCGTGATTAGATCCCAGTCGGCATGTGCGCCAGCTCGATGATATGATTCTGGTACAGCCTGGTTGGAGTCAACTTCGAAGTAGTGAAGTAAGCGTAGCACAGACTGGCAATCTCGTCTCCTGGTATCGTGGATCTTGGTAAAGTGATCGTCTGGAAAACCTAGACCTCGAGCGAAGCACACCATTAGCTCCTCACTGACGCGTTGTGCTTTATTCATAAACGCCAAGGAGATCGCTTTGAAGCCCGGAAGAGCTTCCTCATCGATCCATTTATCTTCCATGTTGTCGCCAAATTGGAGCTGATAGCTCTCTTTCTGGTCCGCGTAGCCGGTGGAAGGCCGGATCTGACTCTTCTTTTCCCAGCCGACATTCTTGTGCGTGAACGGAACGGTCGCCTTCGTATCGTCAGGAAGTGCGAAGAAAGACTGGGATGTAGCAAAAATGGCGTCAATCTCTGGAGCAGTGATCTCCGTATCCGTCAGAGAGAAGAAGCCATCGGTCTCTGCTGCTTGCACGAGCTGCTGGGTGATCTCGTCGATGCGATTGCCAAAGTTGACCAGCGATATCCGAGGAATGCTGCGATTCGAATACTTTGTGGTGCCCATGGTCGATGGTTGTTGATCCTTGATAGTGCGGCAATATTTCTCGTCCGCGCTTAGGACGGAGCCCTTGAGTCCGTGGAGGAACAGCGCCCGCTTCAGGATTCTCGTTGATGCTCGCCACTGGCAATTTGCGCGAGGCCGAGACGGGTCATATCGAAGCTACAGTAATGCTCATTATCTCATATGTACTAATACGGCCAACTCCGATGGTGGGGAGCTCTTCGCGAACATGACACGATAAGATACGTAGTTGGGGCACGTACAGGCAAACAGGCCAGTTTTGTGATTAGCTACTGGACACGAGGTAATTCATCGTAGTCGCCATTCTCCAGCCCAAAACGGGCAATGGCAAGGCGGTGTAAGTCCAGCATGATTGCATAGCTCAGGCGGTCACCGTGTTGGAGCAATTTCCTCAGCATCGACTTGAATGATGCAATCAATGTCGCTGCATTCGCATGCCGTTCTCGATCTTCTCGGGCCTTGGTGACATCGTTGAACGTCAGCTGCTTTTCGGTAGACTCCTCAGCTAACGTCACCATTCGCATAATCCTTCTTGCGATGCAGAGGACTGCCGATGAAAGTGTCCCACCGCTCACCTCCCAACCGCTCTCTCGCTCGCCGTTGTCGTACCAACTTCTCCGCAGCCTGCACGAGCATCGTCCTGGGCGGCGCGTATGAATCCACAGCTGGATCATACCCCCGATCCAGATACATCTCCGTCACCTCCTCCATATGCGTCAGACTCGCGCCACCAGCCTTGACCTGTTCCCCATGCCATTCACCTCTCCTCCAGTCATCCAATGCCATATTCTGCAAGCCATGTGATACGTTCAGGCGTTTGTACCAGGTGTTTTCACCATGAGCGTAGTCTCTCATAGAATGGTGCTGCTTCTCGCCTTCTGTGTACTTGATCAACAGATTTTGCACAACTGCGCGTTTCTCGAGGAACTTCGACACAAATGGCAGTCGTCCAAAGGCTCCAGCACTCGCGAAACCATCTTGACTCTGGTCAGGCAGGCCAGTGCCGACGGAAAGCATAATTGCAGGAGTTTCGGCCTTGCCATCGTACAGAGAATGAAACTCGCTGAGTGCGGCGCCACTTGGGTTGTTCTCACGAATTCCACCATCTTTGAATGACTTTCGGACGCCTTCGACTTCATGCTCGACAAGCTCGAAGTAGAAAGGTGCCGCAGTCGTCGCTCTTGTGACCTTCCATATTGGCAGCTCATCCGCTCCCTCGTTGTACCTCGTGATCCAGTTCGGTGCTGTCTCGGTGTAGTAGTGCGGATAAGACCGTAGCAGATATGCCTCCGAGATGTTCTGGTCGTGGGTGGCCGTCAGGCAACAAGATTGGCACACCCTAGGCCGGTCAACATCGAACGGCACTTGTAAACCCAGTATTTCGTCAAAATGATCTGTGTCCCATGGGTGCAGATCGTCCTTGCCATCGCAGTCCTGATGGTCGTGGCAGCGAGCGCCTACGATGTCTTGCACAGCTTTCTCCAAAGGCTCGTGATGGTATTTGGTCATTAGTGGGACGTTGCTCCTGCGTTTCCCGAAAAGATCGTCGCCAACCTTCCGATACAATTCTAAGCCTTCGGACACGGTCATCCGTAGACGACCGAGTATGGTCGCAATAAGGCCGCCCGTCGAGGTTCCATACATAAAATCGAAATAATGACAAGGCAAAAGCTCCTCTTCGCTCAATGCTTTCTTGGCGCTGAAGCTTGTTGTGAGCTTGTCTTGGTGCACTGTCCGGATCGCTGGCGCTGAATAGATATTTTCTTGTGGTGGCGTTGGTACTGTTACCCCATATTGGCCTTCCACGCGTTCTGCATCGGCCCTTGCTCCTGGTAGGGCTCCGTATTCCGCCACTGTCGAAGACGAAAGTAAATCTGCGATTGTCGGCGCTGTGCCGTTTGCGCCGTCTGAGTCCTCTTGCTCCAGCTTCTGCTCCCATATCCAGACCTCGTGCATCAGTGCCTGCAGTATTAGCAAGCTGCTGTAGCCTCTTATGCCACCTCCGTCCAATGTCAATATACAGGGCCACCAAGCATCATCGACATGTCTAGCCCAACTCCTCCCAGCTTTGTCGGAGTCCTGTGTCTCCGCTCTTCGCCTAACACTAGGTGCTCTGGACCGATGCACTCCAGACGTGTCCGTCGTTGCAGAGGACACACCGGCACCCATGTCTTCTTGTATCGCCAACCTGGGTCTGCTCAGCTCCTCAGGCCCCAACACAGAAGGAGAGCTCGATGTCCCTTCCTCCATGGTCGCGGGGCCCGAGGGCTATAGAAAGGCCCAGAGTGCTGCCGGGAGGGAATCCAGCTTTGGTCCACGCTGACGTCTGTAGCAAGGGATATGGTCTCTTGTGATTCAAGTGAAAGTTTGTCTCCCTTGACCAAGGTGTTGGAAGCGGGAAGATACAGTGACTGCTTCAAGAATGAGGGAATTTGATACTAGTCTTGTGAACTTGCGGTAGACTAATGGTCCTGGGTGCTATCCAACCACCAGGCCGCAGTCAGTGATCAGGCGCTGGTCTTGCTCGGTCTGTCTGTTCTAAGCTGTAACGTGAAGCGACTAGTTCTGTATCTACCTTATCCTTCCAAGACAGCTCCGAAAAATGCTGCAAATGATGTGAACGCTCCAGACGACGCTATGCACAACACCAAAGGAAAGTAATGACGGAGGGTGTCAGGCACGGATGGAAGCAGGACGTGAAGCCCGTCACAGGTGGCACCCATCATCTGAGACCTAAGCCACATGCAAGTGTCGATCCTTTAGTAGTGGATCTCAGGGCATCCGATATTTCATCACGATTCACATCACATGGGACCCCGGACGGCTAGCGCGTGTGGCCCAGGAACACGACTCCACGAACAACCTCGAACATGTTCTCGCCGACCGAACGGGTGGGTCATGCGCTGACACTGCCACAGGAAACGAGAAACAGTAGGAGGTACCTGAGGTACGAGTGAAATGCTGCGTGCCTGGGCTGTGCAACGCGCCAATCGAGCTACACAGCATGTCCCTCTGATTCTCCTGTAAGCCTTCGGGACCAATGATTTCATCAGTCAACCGACCGATCAAGTTGACTTGACTTTTGCATCGTCACGCTGTCAACACATAATCAGCCCGCTGATTTGAGCAGTCAACGGTGTCACCAAGCACAAACATTAAGCAGTCAATTGCAATCAATAAGTCAACCGGTTCACTGACTGATTCAACCAGTATTCCGGATGAGTCCCCATTTCACCGCTTTGCGATGTCAAAGGGCTTCTGACAGTGTCTACGATTGGATGCCAGCAACCCAAGGACACATAAAATATATCCATTGTTCAACGCATAAATGCCCAACGAAATAACAGATCTATCCATCGTCATGTCATGCACTGTGTCCAAAACTCGCCGAGCTTATTGTCCAGACGGCCCAGGCGACCTAGCCTCACGGTCAAAATCTCCATGGCAAAAGACCTTGCCATCCAGCAAAGCACCAATGTCGGTCTTGGATATATTGTCTTCGGGCCGCCGGATCGACATTACAGCACTCAGGAAGTTGATCCTGCGCATGCTGTCCCGTTGACTGTCAGCCTCGCCCATTTCATCAATTGCATCATCATGCGTTCGCTTGTCCGTCTCTGTTTTCGCTGCTGCCCCTGACAAACCGAGCAGCTTGCATGTCTCAAGGTAATCCTCATACCCCGTGAGATACAGCTGCCCGGAGAACATGTTCAATTGCGCAGCAAGCATTCGTGGGAACAGGATAGACCTAGTATTTCTCGCTGAGATCGTGTGAAAATCGAGGTTGTCCATTGATGCGTAACCAGAATTGACGCGAGGCTTGTAAAGGTGCAGTGCTGCTCCGCTTGATGTCTTCATATCGTGGTACAGCTCATTCGCCTCGTACGGGCTGATTATCAGAGCACAGTCCACGACATTTGTTCCTTTGGCACAGCTGGTCAGCACCCATTGAACTGATCTCACAAAGTCGTCCACCTTAGACGCGGCATTCTCCCCAGCGATAGTGACCCAGTAGTCCATAGTCGCTAGGAGGGAGCCGCAATGCTGCATCAGGTTCGTTGTAAAAAAGTCTTGCGCGCGGGTTTTGCCAAATAGTGAAAAAGCTGGAGCGTATGCGGAGGAGGTGGATACGCGCTTGCCAGTCCTCGCAAAGGCTCTCACGTCGGGACGGAGCCTATGCTTGGCTGGCTGTGCTGGTGGTGCCCTTTGTATTTGACGCTCCTGCTCAATTTCCGGCGATAGCTCCCGCTCCTGCTCTTCCAGGAAGCCAGCCGAATCTTGCTGTGAGTCTCCAATTTGCCGACATCTGGCAGCGATGCACTGTACTCTCGGGTCAATGTCTGACATTAATCGAGCAGTCAGAGCCTGATGCGAGGAAGGGTGATAGCGGTCCGCGATTGTCTGCGCCTCTTGCTCCAGGAATTCTAGGGCATCTGTTTGGCTTAAAGATGTGTGATTCGGCTCGAGCTGTGCTTTTGTCCACAACCTGTCGTGACGAACAAATCGCTCGCCTTGGAGGGCCCAGAGCGGCATGCTCCGCCGAATGTCAAAAAATGTCTCTGAAATGGACCACGCAAGAATGTCAGAAACGTCGATCTCTACTTCACGAGGCTTTACGTAGATTTGACGAATCTTGTGGTGGACATCATCAGGAACGCAAAATATGACTGTCTGGCCATGTCCGAGCTTTCTGAGCCTCATACATGCCTGTACAAGGCGGTCTTTTGCCAAGCGCGGCCCACATGTGACGGCAGCTCTGAAGTAATGAGGGAGCTCAAGGTCGATGCCGCGGGTATGAGCCTCGTCTAAGAACACAAGACAGGAGTCCATGCGTGATTGATAGGACGACGTCCGCAGCAGGTCCACTCTGCCCTGGCGGTCGACGACGCAGATGTCGTGATTATTGTCCACAAAGATCACAGCCTCGACTCCATCGGATGGATGAGCTTTCAACCAAGCCCGAGCCACACCGAGATTGTCCAGTTCCAAGATCTGAGCGCCTACGTCTAGTATCACCTGGACAGGAGGGTCAAGATCCAGCACGGTTCTGAGAAGATATTCCGCATCCGATGCCGCTTTGGTGGCCACTGGCATAACATGAACCGAATTCTCTGGTCTCAACAGATGCCTGAGCACCGTAGCGTTGGTGTGCTTCTGATTTGGCAAATCCAGATAAGCAACATCAAGTGGAAGAAGCTCACGAGCGTCATTCGTTCCAGAAAAGCCCGTCGTCAGCATTGATCCCGACTTACGCTTGCCCAAGTCCCATCCAGACGCAGATAGCTTGTGCGGGAACTCTTTCATCTCTTTTGGAAACACGAAGTGAGACAGGAAATAATCCACTACAGCCTTGCCCTTGCGGAGTGACGGAAAGAGCTCCCTGATGCATTGTGTCTTGTCCTTCAGGTTGACACCCTGCAGCTGCCTGAAGGCTGTCGGCAGAGAGTCCAAGTCCTTGATCCACTCTTGATACTCCATGTCCCTCTGATCAGAGTTCATGATGTGTTGAAAGGCCGCGAAAAGATCGTCATCTCCAAGACCATGATAATAGTACGACAACGAGGTAAGCACCATTACCACATCCGGATGCGAGAACTCACTGCGTGGGGCGGGACTGTCTTTCGCACGGTACGGTACGGCCAGTCTGGTTGGCGGCGACCTACTAGTGGAGGCAAATCCGTAATCGACACGCCATCGCTTTTGACCGAAAGCAAATGCTAACACGCCGCAGGCAAGTAGCCCACGGAGCACGAGCAATTTGGGACGTATCGTATCGCTCCACATTTGCCCTTCCTCAACTGTCCTCTGGTCTGTCTCGGAGACAGAGCGCTGGGTGATATACTTGCAAATCGCCTCGCGGTAGTGTTGGCTTTCTTTGGCGACCTGGAATCCATGAAGTCTAGTCTCACAGATTCGCTTGGCCAGAAGTTGTATGAGGAGGTCGCCACCAGCTTCAGCGAGTATGCGAATCCGCGGGAAGCTTCCTGGTGGCCCATCCGTGAGCTCAATACAGTCCGGGAACTGCAATAGGACTTCTGGGATAACGGATCTCATGATCCCGAGCACTTGCTGGAGCAAAAGCCACCGATCAGGGCTCAGCTCTGTCGGCTGCTGCATTCCAATCGTGTACACAAGCTCGAAACGCACGCTAAAGTTATCGTCACTCTCATCTACGATGTCGCGAGAGTGGCAGTCCAAGAAGTCCAGCATTGTCATTACAGACTTTCCGACCTCTTCATGGTCATTGATATAGCTCTCCAGGGCCATGAGCTGAAACGAAAGGATATGCTCGGGCTGCACGAGTAAGATGCCACCCGTCCTCATACACTCATGTAGCATCAATGAGAGCGCTTCCGCGGTCGAGGTTGTGAGTCTTATCGACCTTGAAAATGGCATGTAATAGATCCGCCGATGTACCAGACCTCCAAATTTGGAGATGAGCATTTGTGCCATCTGTCGAGATTGCGGCTTTCCAGTGACAACTCGAACGAGTTGAGAGCCATCTGCGAGATGTGCAGCAGAGATTGGCACAATCACGCTGGACTTACCCTCGCCCATATTGAGCTGCATGACGGCATTGCTGCTATTCGAGGATGGGTTGCAGACTTCGTCGGCAATCTCCTGCTGTACTTCTCGTATCATGATGCCGCTTTCGACCTCGACCAATAGCCGTTCCGGATTGTCAAGCGGATCCCAATTCGTGTGACCGGCGTTCAAAAACTCTTTGAGCAGGTCCTCCGGGCTGCATGTGCGTGTGAGTCTTACCAGCCTTTCAGCACGCTGTACGGCAGTCAATGCTAAGCCATAAGCAACAAGACTTTGGCGCCAGCCTTCAGAGAGCGACGGGTAACGGTCATGCGCCAGTTGGCGGAGAAACAAGGCCGGTGATATGCGTGGAAGCCGTTGCACTTCTGAAGCGCCCCGTATGACGGGGGTCGATTGTACTGCTGAGGCAAGAGACTCATAGATGCTTTGAAGAAGTTGTCTGCAATCAAGCAGGTGCTTTGCCACAGCCTCACTCGTAGGACTCACCGCAGACAGCATGCCCGTGTTCTCGCTTTGTATGAGAGCATCCAACCTCTCGTCCAGATCGCAGAGGTAGTTGGCCTCATACCGAGAATGACCGAACACGAGTCGGATCTTTTCGATCAAAGACCGCAACATCTGGTTCTCATGTTGAGGTGTCGATGTTGGCTTTTCAGCATGAGAGATATCCAGCGAGAAGCAAGCCCGCGATATCGAAGGAGGTGGCCAGGCAAAGAGGTCGCGTTCCGAAATGAATCCACAGAATCTTTGTGGAGGCACAGAAGCTTGCACACCCAACATGGGTAGCAGGACTGCCTCTTTGGGGAGGCTATGAATAGCCTCCTGGATCTCTTCCAAATAGACCTTCAACAGCCTATTGTTGTACAAGGTTTGAAAGCGGTCCCTAACACCAAGCATGGCGCTCGCCATGTCAATGTACTTGGAAGCGTCCGAGACATTCGGGTCGGTCGGGACTTCACATCGCCACTGAGCAACGAGAGCATTTGACACTCGGTCAATGGCAGCATTGCTCGATCTGCGCCAGGCATTGAGGCGTCGGTTGTCCCATTCGATGCTTAGCTCGTTCCGATGGCGAGGCAATGAAAACTCTGGGCAGCTGTCGTATTTCCGGAGATGCTTCTTCATCAGGTCCTTAATGGCATCCTTATTGCAGACAAGGCCAGACCCGACTTTGAACAAGTTGGCTTGGGGAGGGTTGATTGCAGCGACTTTCGCTGACTTGAAGGCCAGGACCAGGACCTGCAAAAACACCATATCTGCATCATTCGCGAAGGCCAGGGTCGAGAGCCACATTCCCACCCCGAACTTATGCTCTTGCAGGTCTCGCTCATTCTTAAGCCACCTGTGAAGTGATGGCAATCTCGACACCGAGTCACGATAACCTGTCTCGAGCAACTCGGATTGGTAGCTGATGCTGGCAGCCTCGATGCGCAGCGAAGGCCCATGCACTTCCGCGACCACCTGTATAGTATTCCACAGATCAACATACAGCGGCATCGCGCTGTCACTGGCATCACCTTCCCGGAGGAACAGCCCAGACATGGTAGCGACCTTCAGAGCGCGCGGAGACTGGATGCCTCGGTCTCGCGCAGCATACGGCACGTCGTAGACGACTGTGTGATCTTCGGCACCGAAGCCAGATATTCGGAATGTAGAAGAGCGCATGGTGTCCCTCAAGTGCAAAGATTCCTCAATAACCTTTGAGCTTGAGATGCTCGATCCAGTGTCCGAGGAGAAAATTTGGTAGAACTCTGAGATCTGCATGAGTCCGGAAACGACGACTGGGAAATCTCCATGCTGAGACATGAAGCTGATGCGGTGGTCCCATTCAACTTGCTGCATGACTCTTTCATGAGCGGGATAGTAGCGGCGACCGGGGCTGAGATCAGAAATTTTACTCAGAAGGTCTACCTCGGATTGCGAGAGCCGCTCAAATGATTCAGTCGCTTTCGAGCGCAGGATGGTCAGGGCCTCTTCAGTACCTACAAGTAGCCGAGATAAGAGTCAGTCAATGTCACACTGCAAGTCTCATCTTACTGCGATGCTTACCAGTCCGGCGAAGCAAAGGGTCGGGCAAAGAATGTGATGTTAGTGCGTGGAGGTAGGCTACGTAAAGCCTGCAGCCAATGTCGCCATTGTCCTGCAAGCGATGGAGAAGCCCATCGATTCCGAGAGCATGTACTTTGGAACCGGCACGTTTGACCACGTGGCAGAAGACATGGTCCTCGCGCTTGCTGTATGTCAAGCTAGACTCCAGGATCAGGACAGTACGGTCACTGTCACGCGGCGACTTTAGCACCAGCTTGTTCGAAAATCCGATCAGCGTACCGAGACTCTGGTCATGGTCAACAGCCATGGGTCGATATTCGCGTGACAGCAACAGAGAGCTCTTCTCCCACAAGTGGAAGCTGAGCCGCAGCGAAGGGATATCGACCTCCAGGCAAGTGCGCTCAGTCTTCAGAACACAGTGCATGTCCATAGGCTCCGCAAGCGGTTCCAAGACCCGAGACATCGCTTGTGCCGTCTGACTACCGATACCAAGCACACAAGCGCCATCTCTCATTAGTTTCCAGAGGCTGTCTGCACTCGCCGGCCTCAAAGTCCACTTTGCGGCGTGGTCCGACCTCCAAGGCTCGTCGATAGGCCGAAGCTCGACGGTCCCATCGTTAAGATTGTACCACAGCACGAAGTCTTCGAGGAAGTGTCGCGGGTACTTCTGCTGCAGGAGGCTGCTAGGCATCGTCTCGAAAGCGCTTCCATTCTTAGTAGCTCGGATGGTGATCTGGCCGTTGAACATGCCAAGCTGCACAATACAACCTCCCCACGTGCGTTTGGCGGTGAAGGTGAAGCCAGCGCTTGAACTGGGCATTACCTCCACGACAGAACTGCCGAAGAGTGTTTTGTAGAGCGCTTGATCGCGATACGACTGAGGCGGCGTATCAAGTGGCAAGCCATCCACAAGAAGCTCACCGCTGATTAGATCATAGTCCACACGCATAGAACGGCCACTGCCATCAGAAGGAGTGCTCGTGGTCGTGAGCCAATGCTCAGCAACTGGCAGCCAGCCTCCGGTCCCTGGCACATACCCAGGCCAAGTCTCTTTGATGGCCGCGTCAATGCCAGCCTGATTCCGCCCGAGTATTTGATAGCTCCGGTGCAGCAGGCGCTGGAAACGAAGGTGCAGCAAGCCGTCATCAGACTTCCAACCGGGTCGAGAACAGGAACCTTCATGCACCGCGATCGAAGCTTGCACCAGTATCGCAGTGTCTCCTGCAGTCTCCAGGATCTCATCCAAATAGCGGTCATCGACGTTGAACGTGCAGGCGCAAATGAGAGCAACCTCCACGCTCTTCGACACAAACAGAATCTGCTCTGTGTAGTCGTCCGCGCGGAATGCGCAATCCCGAAGGGCGTGTATCCAGCCAAATGCAACATCGCGAGCAGCCTTAAGAAAGCGGAGCGAAGCATCCTTAGCTGTAGCATTGAGGGACAACACCCGTGTCGCAATCGCGACGAAGAGACTGAGAGCGGGCGCCGATTCCCAATTCTTCTTTATCCTTTGGAGTGCGGATCCCAAAACTTCCAACACGGACAATGCCTCGGAATCAGCCAGAAAATCCGCGTGCGACTTGCGGAGTACTTGATAGTCCTCTGATCGCGGTCCCGCCTGGTATATGCATTGGAGAATGACCAACACCGTCTCTGGCTTCTTGAAGTCTACCCCGGACATGGCCAATTGAAGCCGGATGTTGGACCATTGAATACGATGACCCAGAGGCAGAGTGCTGAGCTCTCTGTACTCTTCCAACGACATATGATCCGGGCATGCATCTGAACTCGCAGCAATGACTGCGTTGGGAGGCTCACCATCAGGCGCAGAAGCCGGCCGGAGAATGAATCGCTGCAGTGCCTGCGCTCTGTTGGGCAAGGTGTAGGTGCATGCCAGCACGATGTCGTTTCCGAACGCGAACTCCCCTACGAGGGCATCCGTTGACGAGTCATAGTACCGGTAACGCAAGCCGTTTGGGACACAGACCTCGGATTCAGTCAAAATGTGTACACCTGTCTTTTTGCGGTAATGCGTGACCACCGCCGGCTTGTCCTCAGATAGCAAGCCAGTACGTGCGACGACAGAGCGATAATGTGTCATGAGGTGTGGGTCATTTGAAGACAGCTTGTAGGAAGAGCGCAGGGCATGGCGCTGCCGCTTACCCTTTAAGACCTCATGCAAGATGAACATTCGTGTCTCCCGCCAGTGCACGAACCATTCCGGACAGTCGAGCTCAAAGGTGACCGTCTTCTCTTCGCTCTTTCTGGCTGGCAGTGGCCACTCGAAGATTTTGATCGAGAGACGATCGCGTTCTGAGGCATAACGACATCTCTGACAACGATTGCTATGCCTTGTCCGGGTTTCAGGAGGGTCACACCAAGAATCGATGACTTCGGTGATATATTCGCACTGATGTTGACGGTGTAATGTATTCAGACGGTGGTATTCGGCCTTCTTCGCCTGCAATTCTGCTAGCTTCTGTGCTCGAGCTTCCTCGGCGTGGGAGACAATGCTGTCGCGGAGCATTTGGTGTTGCGGAGATTGGTCGTAGAAGCGATTGGCAAAGCTAGCATCGTTTCTCAAGTCGAATAGTAGATCCGAAGCGTATGTTGACCTGGCCTTGCGGGCTACCAAGTACTGTTCTACCCGGGACAGGCGTTCCATCTGGTCAATAGAAGGAAGCAAGAAGTTCTGGAGAGCCGCAGTCGCTATGCCGTCTGCATAGTCGTTCAGCAGAGGGCATGCGTCAAGAGCAGCTTGGTCACAAGCCTTCCACAGCTCCAGAATCGTAAGCAGCATCACAGAATTGCCCTCGGGGTTGTTCGCGTATAATTGAACTCCGACTCGGTGATAATCCTTAATCGACCTGCATAACCCAGCGCAGGCATCACCTGGATTGTTGATCCTCCATTGATCCAGGTGCTCGGCGACCCATTGCTCAAATTGTTGAACATTTGCTGCCTTGAAGAAGTCTATAGCACCGCTGGGTAGAACGGGTAGCGATTTCCGGTTCATGTGCTGCAATTTCGTAGAGGGCACGAAATTGCTCCCAGCATCGCTTGACAACCGATTGCGTAACTGTACAATGTGTTGATCGAGCTTCGGTAAAGTCACAGCTGTATCTTCTTCGAATTTCAGGCTTTGCAAAGCTTCGAGATTGACCTTCCGAGCGTCGTGCACCTGGATGTCGGCCCAACGATCTGAAATGCCGGTGTTGCTTGCCTGCAGAGTTCGGCCGATCTCTATCAGAACGGGATCCTGGCTCAAGCTGGATTCCATGGCCAACAGCTTTTGGCGCCGCTGGTCGATCTTAGTATTCATGATGTAGATGAGGTCAGCCGGTAGGCCGCGGCTTTCCGACAAATGCAAGATGTGACTCATGATGAAGGCCATTGCCTTTTTGTACAACACGTGGGACCCGTTCTTCGACCTCACAACAATGAGCTGTAATGCAACACGTATCAGAAGCCACACTGGCGATCTGCGCCATGGTAGTAGAGCGTCTTCCCACAGTACCTCATCACGGGTATTCTTCGAGATTGTGGAGCCCTCATGGGTCTTACGCATGCCCTCCAGCATTCCAAAGAACAACTCCGACACGATTGCCGGATGTGCAGTGTCACGCTTCTCGGTGTGGTCTCTGCCCGATTTCTTGCTTTTTGGCTGCATGTCAGGCACTGACTGGTTTGACATTGTTGTGAGTGTGTTGGAAATCATTACTGCGAAGTCTGACTGCCGCAGTCGGGTAGCGTCGACAGCAACGGCTGCAGCAGGAAAGGTACGGATAAGCCTGCCAGTGGTAGAATAGACAGCATGGTTCTCCGGAGACAGTTCGAACTGCTCGAAAACCAGTAGGTCATTCCTGTGCGTGATAAGAACTGCAGCATTTTGGGCCTTCACGTGTACAGCCTGAATTGCAGCCGACAGTCAGCATGTATTTTGAGTTGTCTGCAAAATCGGGACGTCACTTTGCACGCACCATTGTTTGTCCGCTCCTCAGACCCGAGAGGTTTTGAGCGATCGCATCCTCGTCAGTGGCAGCCAGAGTCGAGAGCAGGAATAGGCCTTGGTCGATTGACCCTCGCTCAGCCGCGTCCAGATGATTCTATGATACTGTCAGCACCTATAAAGCTTGTATGGCCGGGTACACATTCCTTGAGAAGCCCCAGTCCATCCCTCGCAGCGTCCAGAATGAGAGCATCGATTTCTTCGGCATCTGCAGCGTTTGGGAGCTGCGGTGGCAAGAAGACATGGTTGATGACACGCACCAGGTCGACCGTAACCACTGGAGGCATCTCGCCGTATGTGCTTGAACGTGGACGTGGCGTCCAGTTGCACACGAAATGATGTGCAGCTCAGTATCGGAATGCAAAGAGTTTAAGGGACTCTAGTCCAGCAGGTCAAGGAGGTTTGCGTTGAGCTGTGGCGTTTGCACAAGTGAAGACAAACGGACACTCCCCATCGCAGGGAACCGCTAAGGGGTACCTGCAGCGAGTGAGGCGGCTTCTCTCCAGTGATTCCATCAGTCAACCAATCCCGATCATCTAGTCCACTTCTCAATTGTGACTTTTGGACTGTCACGCTGTCAATACATAATCAGCCGCTGATCTGACCAGTCAACGGTTTTGATCAAGCAGTCAACAGTGTCATGATCAAGTTGACGGTGTTACTAAGCAGTCAACCGTCATCGACAAGTCAACAATGTTTCTCTGCTAGGGTGATCACACTCAAACACAAGGGCAAGCCACGCGCCATGATTTGCAAGGCAAGCCCTCATACTTCGACAAATCGGTTTGTACTGGAAATTAGCCTGATCGAGCCAATTGAGTCCTTGAACTTCAGGCGAATATCTCCGCGACAGGACCTCGTTCTAGGTCCGAAGGTGTCATTGTCCATCTCAAGTCTAATCGAGATGGCGAAAATATCCGTGTTGACCAAATCATGCTGTATATATCGACGTCTGGCTCTTGTGTTCTGGTGTTATATTGCACACCTGAGTGTCGCCCGGAAGGTACTGTCCGCATGCACACACTTGGGATGTGATAGAACGAGACGTGAAGTTCACGCCGCTGCCCGTCGGCTATCGATATGAACATCCGTGCGAGGGCGACAGTCCTATGTATATTCAATCTTGTCTATAACAGTAGCGTGGTCCGAGAGATCTCTCCAGACAATGATGAAAATACCTAGATCGCTTCGACCAAGAGTCCTGAGCAACTCCGCTGGAACAGCATTTACAGCAGATTGTGAACTAATGCCTTGGACCAGAGAGGGCCACAAGAGCTGTCTCGCAAGCCTACCGGGTAGCCATACTGTGGTAAGGAGCAACATCCTGTGCAAGACCAGTCCACCACATGCAGAAGTGGAGCAGTCCCGAGGCATTTCGCGGTCAATCAAATGCCATGATCCATTTAGCGGCTCCTTCAAGATAATGTTATCGACAAGACTGACCGCGAGAGCAGTATGCGCGTTGAATAACGAGCCGTAACTGTCAACATTCCAAGTGAGATGCGGTGTCGATTTGTGGTTGGAGCACAGCCACATTCACCTCCTGATAAGACGCTGAGTAAGGTAAATTTTGGCGTCCCGCTTGGCAGAATGACGAGGCGCAGTCATCACGCCGTTGCCGAGGGGATTGACCTGGACCTTCGAGACAGATTAAGGTATCATGAAAGAGCATGATCTGGTACTCACCCAATTGGTCACAATCCTCCCTACACAGCACATTACCAGAAAGCAGCCACATGAGCGCTTGACTCCACGCCATCGCTCCACCACATTCATCCGCAAACGAAACACCGTCACGTCACGTCAGCCGTGTCTCAGGCGACCGCGTCTCATGACATCCATCCGAAGTTCACCTCACAAATAGCGCATACGCAAAAAGGTGCTTATTGTTTGCTCTGACTCAACCAAACGAACCGGGCGGCCTTCGTGGCAAAATATAGCCTGTCATGAGTGCAACGACAACGACAACCGTGACGACGCCAACCCTCAGGCATGATCGGACTGGTTTGACGGATTCCACGACAACGAGCACAACTAGTAGTAGTGCGGACAAGTACCAACTGGACGAGTTCGACAACCGGCCTATTTTGTTGTATAAATACAGAGGGCAGTTGCGGACGAGTTCGCAGAAGGACTTGTGCGCATGGTTGGATAAAGGTATAATCCTTCCTTCTGCTAGCACTAGGCAGTCGAGAGCGAAAAGCTCATAATTTGAATGGCACTGATCACGCGACAACAGATGAAAGGCTCCGCTGCACCCGAAAGCGCATACCGCGAGGCACATCATACGTCGACGTGCGGCGCCACGACCTCTACCTCCCCGACGAGAAGGACACGTACTCGCACCTGCCGAACTACGAGTCTTCGCTCGCCTCGATTAAGGTGCCGTTCCTGGCATACCTGAGCAATCTGATCTTTGGAAGTTACGAGGAACTCTACATTGTGTCGCCGGAAAGCAGTCCTGCGTCGAGCCTGGCCGATGTGGAGAGTAGACGGTCGAGCCCGACGAGTACGTGGGGGGAGAACAGCGAGGAAGATGCTAGGACAGGCGCTAAGCAGGAGAGCACGGGTCGGAATTAGAGATCGGTGGGCGTGATGTGTAATGAGTGATGAGTGATTTGATGTGATACCTGGAGCGAAGGTCGTCTGGCGCAAGAGAGATATTGAACGACTGTATTGATATAGTGATACCCTTTCCTTCACGGTCTCGCATTACGATCTGTGGTGTACCTGTAACTGCGCGAATATAATGCTGACACATAGTGTATGGTCCTGGCATACGCCTTGGTAGATGATAGCCCCTCCCTCGCGCCCTCATACCTAGGTCCCCAAAACAATGTGCCATGCCGAGAGCTTCTCGGCTTCTCAGGATTACTACACCAATGATTCCTTGAATATCGCAACTCAATGATGGTTCTACAATAATGCCTGCAGGCAAGGCCTTGACATGAATCATTGAGTGCATGACGTAGCCAGCGCTCGACTCTCGTGCGACTTCTCTTATCCCTCCAACCCAACAGCACACGAGACATGTACAAATCGACGTATGATCGAACGCCCAGATGTGCTTTATGCTCAACTTGGCCATAGTCGCGCGATTTCAGCTTAGACCCATACCAAATTCCATAGTTGTGCCGCCGACAATCGGGCAATGGCGCAATCCACCTGGCGCCGGCCCAATTCCGTCTGGCTGACATACGATGCATTGTCGCTGAACAACAACACACACTGAGAGGTAGTACAGCTCTAACCTTCCTCGTCCTCTCTCTCCCATCTGACTGTCCAACCACCTGCACTCCTGCACGTAATCAAAAATCCAATTCCACCACAATGGCAGACCCCTACATCTACACCTACCCCTCCCCCCTCTCAGGCTGGGAAAACAGCAACGAGCCCCTATCAGACGACAAGCACCAAGAAGGCCCCAACGCCACAGCCCTCATAAACCCCAGCCCCACGGTCCAAAGCAAAGCCTACACGGAATTCACCTCGGGCATCACCAACGGCCCGCGCGGCGGCTTCGACGTGCACATCTACTACGTGCATACCGCCCCCTACGAGCTCGAATTCGCCACAGCCCTTCACGAAAGAATCCGGCGAGAGTTTCCGGAGCTGCGGATTTATAGGCTCTGGGATCGCGCGGTGGGACCGCATCCCGTGGCGATGTTTGAGGTGAATTTGTTCACGCCCGTGCAGTTTGGGGCATTTGTGCCGTGGTTGGTGATTAATAGGGGCCCGTTGAGTGCGTTGGTGCATCCGAATACGGGGGATGATTACAGAGATCATACGCAGAGGGCTACTTGGTGAGTTTTTGTGTTTGTGAGATGTGGCCTGAGGATTTGAACGGGTTGTGCTGACACTATTAATTGTTGAAAGGTTGGGCCAGCCGTACCCGTTGCAGGCTGGTATTTTGAGGGATCTGGTGCAGCAAAGGGAGCAGAGGGAGAAGGAGGGGAAGAATGTTGTGATCTCTTGATTTGGCCGTAACACTATTAGACCACGCAGGACCGCGGACTATATCTAGCATGTGATGCATACTTTACAGCTCGAAACCGTAGGTCGTCAAAGCATGCCAATCAAGAGCATGCGACGCCAGGAGTCATCATCAGGCTCCGCATCCAACTCTTCCATGTCTACGCAGTAAACACCGGGCCTCTTGAAATTCCAAATCGAGGTCCCAAAGTTACCTTGTAGTGTCCCTTTATGCTCCATGACCGGGTTACGAGTCCATTATCACAGCGTATCCTCTACTCGTCCCCGATTCTCATTATTCCATGCGGCGATGAGTCGTCAAATGCCTCTGTACTGAAATATCTCAAAAGTTCAGAACCACTGCGACCCCCAGTCGCCGATCCCTATGTTCAAGAACTTGGAGACCTTTCCGGCGAGCGCAGACATCAAAATATGTGCCTCTTGAATCAGGGTCAGATCGTCGAGCTAGAACGTCCCAGCCGGGACAGACTCGGGATTGGCGACTAAGCGGAAGCAGAGCGCCTGCTGCAGCTTCGGGGAGCCTTTGACTGTACCCTGCACACTAGTTGCAGAATCAAGACGTCTTTGAGCGGTATCAGCAGCAGAATTGCTTCGAGTAGTTCCACAGTACCGAAGACGTCCTGAGTTTTTGGCGATGGGTCGCCACTGCCGACGTCCTGCCAAGAAGTCCAATTTGTCCTCGGAATACCAAATCGTTCTCAACAAGTCTGCGCTGAACAATGGCTCAGGACTTGATTAATTGAGGCAACGATACAAGCATGCAGACCCAGATGACTGAGCAAGCCACGTCCCGGTGTGCCGCACCAAGTCTGCAGACATCTTCCCTTCGATACTACTCCAGGACTACTAATGCCTTGATGTCTCCTGATCTGGACAGTGTGTCACCGAACACGGGACGAGCGTAGACTGCGCAAATATGCCCATCACGCGCGGCCGCCACTCGTCCCATTACAAAAATAGTAATACACTCAATGCGTCACAATCCTTAGTGCTTGCAACACCAATCCAAACACTAACCCCCTACTCACCCTCTCCATCTGCAAACAATCAAACACCCTTCCCAGTGCCTGCCCACTGGCTGCCGCCCCCATAACGCTCGTAAGCGCCTGCGGCATGCCTTTCGTAACCAACAACGTCTTCGCCTTCAACCTCAGCTCCTCCTTCTGCTCCTCCGTCTTCTCCGGGTAGTCTCGCTTCCAGATCTCCATCTCCTCAGCAGTCGGCAGCGCATTCTCCCTCAGCTTGTACACGTGCGCCGCGATGCCGGCATCCGAGAGGTTGGAGTCGAGCATCGAGGTCTGCAGCATGTCTTTGATGGCGAGGAGTTGCGGATTACCCGGACGCAGGAGGAAGTTCTTCGCGGCTGTGAGTAGAGTGCGGCGGATATTCCAGGCGGAGGAGAGGGTGTAGAGTTCTTGGATTACAGCGAACATGAGTTCGATGGCGACCGAGGTTTCACGTTCGGTAAGAGGTTCTTTGGCTTTACTTTCTGCTTTGGGCTTGGGTGTTGGTTTAGTGGGCCGGGGAGGTGTTGCGGGTGCAGTTCCAGATGATACGACGAGATCCAGATTGGTGGAGCGGAACGTATCTGTGCTTTTCCTGCTGGGAGAGCTGGGAATCGCAAAGTCGTCCGAAATCTCTGACGGTGGTGGTGGAAGGTTGAATGCGGCTTCGAGACCGCCGTCGAGACTCGGTATTGTGGGCATGTCTGACCTTGTAGGTGAGGTTTGCGAGGATTCTTGCGCAGACGTCGGCAGCGGTCGGTGCGTGTTGATGTTTGGGTCAATCGACCGGCTGAAATCACTGCTCGGACGTCCAGAAGAGAGGCCATCAGTTCTCGTTCGGATCTCACCACTCGCTGTAGTGGGGAGACTGCTTTTCCGCTCGCCATTGTATTGCTGCACCGATCGCAGGCTGTCCTGACTTTGCCTAGCCCCGCTGGTCGACTTGGCATGCCCATCACTGACCGTGCTGATACGTGGCTTGTAAGATACCATGCCATCGACCGTCGAATTTGACGTCGTTCGGCTGAGACTGGTTTGCGACGGAGTCCCTTGCTTCTTGCCACCGACAACACCGCCGACGAGCCCAGAAACACCGCCAAACACAGCCTTGCCGCCTGCGATCCCGCCCGCAAGACCTTGTTTCGGTGCCTTGGTCAGCACGTTCATCATGTCGCCGCCAAATTTGCCGAATGCATCCGGATTGGGCCATCCAAAGCCTTTGTTCCCGGACGGTGATTTTGACAGACCTTGCTCCTTTTCCAGGAAGCGCTTCATGCCTTCGCTCTCTGCTAGCTGTTGATAGCGCACAGCGTCCATCAGGTAGCGCTCTAGCTCCTGACGTAAGCCAGTCTTCGTGTTGGTCTTCCATTTTGGCAGCTCTGGGTGGGCCTGGTTAAACTGCGCAACACCAGTAATGACACTGATGCGACGAAGCACTTCATGCAGGGTTTCGAAGTCGGCATACTTGCGAAATATCATCCAGCCTGAGAAGCCGCCTGAGGATGGCTCGATTTGGATCATGTAGTCGATGTCTGGCTTAGCTTTGATGGAGGCACGTTCGCCAGGCTGGCTGTCATCGAAGATGTTGATGGTCGCATTGTGTAACGTCAACTGTGGTGGCTCTAGTCTCGTTCGATCTGGGCTAAGCGCAGTGGGATGTTGGCTTGGTAGCATCTGATCGAAAGATGTGGACTGCGGCTTAGCACTTGGGGTGACTGGTCGTTCCTCCTGTGCCGTTTCGCTCGCCCGAGGCGAGGACGGCTGCGTACTCCAGGCCCCGGATTCTACGCTCTGTTGCATCCCATCACTCTGACTTGACGTCGGCGTAGCCATACCTTGCGCCGTGCTTACTGAGACATCTTCTGAGCTGCTAGCAGCAGTCTGGCTCTGCTGCTCGTCACGAGCTCTCTTCTCGTCCTCTTCGACCATGAGCTGCGTCAGCCTCTTGGCTTCCTGCATTGCCTCATCCATGGCTTCTCCTGCCCGACTTGTCTGTCTTCTGTGCTCGCCCACTGTCCTGTTCGGCGTTTCAGGGGCTTTTGCCTCCTTCCTGCTCTGGACCTCGTGCACATTCTGTGCCTCAGCAAGCTTCTCAGCTGCCTGCACAGGGACGCCATTGTCGGAGATACCGTTTTCGTTTTGCCGGCCTTCGACACCAGCATCGACCATCTCCATGACCTCCTTGGTAGTTTCGCTTTCTTCCAATCCATAGACAATCCACTCATTCAAGAACGTCGGGGCCGAACAGTAGGTCACCGTGTATCCCAGCACCAACTCGGCAAGCACTTGCGTCAGGAAGACATGCACTGGCTGGCAGTTGTATGCCTTGGGGTCGAGATATGCTTGCAGGATATCTTCAGCAGCATCTTCCAGCTTTGCCTTTTGGGAGTCCTGGTTCAGCATATACGACAAGCTGCTGTCTGGCTTCAATGCAAGATATGCCGCAATAGCATCTTCAGCTGCAGCATTTGGCGATGCGTTGATAGCAGCTTCTAGCTCATTGAGAAACACGATGATGATGCTGCTTGCGTTTGTCACAAAGTCCAAAAAGGCATCTGCGGGTCTCTTGCGTCCCAGATGGCCGGTCAAGGATAGGAGAAACGCTACGAGTGTCTGTCGACATGATGTTGGGAATGACTGCTCCCCAGGAATCGTCGGGTCGTACCAGTAATGCACATAATCCTTGATGATGGCGTCAGTAAAGGTGTTGAGGGCAGTCTCCGTCTCTGGTCCGAAGCGGGAGAAGTCCAGCTCCCGGTGCGCAAGCAGCTTGGCGTCCTCAGGCTGGTCATTCTCTCGCTTCCGGCTCGACTTCCAGTCTAAGACCCTCTTGGCGACCTCGACTCCGGCTTCCCGCCTCTTCTGGTGTTCGGCTGCTTTCGCTGCTTTATCTCCGCCGTCGCCCCTCGTGCCTTCCCAGGTAGCATGCAACACGACGCCCCCGGCCACTCCGATGATGACCAATCCAATCCTGCCCAGCACAAAGTACGTCGTGGCTCCAAGGCCGACCAGACACGCGCCCAGCGTCTCGTTGCTCGCATGGGACAGGAAGTGCAGTGTCTTGTCTGTGAGGCTTTGGAGTGATGCGCCTGACGGCGCCTGTTCATTGCTGCCAGCTGCGATGTCCTTCTGGGACGGCTCTCTACTGTCCAGTCCCTCTTCGTCCTTGACAGCCTCCACTTGCGCCGCGTCTCCTGCTGGTGCTGCCGGAACAGCGTCTGCAGGCTTCGTCTCATCCATTGTCACGATAGTCCTCGACTATTGCCATCGCCATCCATCCATCTACGCAGTCAGCACGAACGCAGGAATCGGCGTCGTCCAACCCGACTTTCCCAATGTCGGGCTCGACCAAGTGGCCGTCAGCCAGCCAATGCGGGCATGCAACAGCCACCCCGGTGAAACTCCATGTGGACACTTTCCGCCCACGACTTTCGCTCTCGTTAATGCCACTTTGACTCGGTTCCAGCCATTGAGGAGAATGACTCAGGATTACTACACCAAGTTGTAGAAACATAGACGTCCACGGGTGTGCGACAGGATAAACCTCTATATTTCCGGACTTGGTCATGGCGGCAGCCGACACTTCAGCCCAGCTGGCCTCTAGTGCCACCGAAAAATTCGCCCTCATCAAGAAGAACCTGCAAGAAGTCCTGAACCCGGATATCATCGAGGAAATCCTGAACAAGAATGAGCGTCCACTACGAGTCTACTGGGGCACTGCAACCACCGGAAAGCCTCATTGCGGCTACTTTGTACCAATGCTGAAAATCGCCGAATTCCTGGCAGCCGGATGCGAAGTCAAGATTCTCATTGCAGACGTCCATGGTTTCCTCGACGCTCAAAAATCACCCTACGAGCTCATCCAGGCCCGCTCAGCTTACTACACCAAGGCCATCTCTGAGGCGCTGAAGGCTGTTGGCGTTGACACCTCTCGTCTGAAGTTCGTCCGTGGCTCCGACTACCAGACTAGTGGCGAGACAGGCGCAAAGTACTTCCTGGATTTCCTCCGTCTCAGCACCTTCACCTCGACACACGATGCGGCGAAAGCTGGCTCAGATGTCGTCAAGCAACTTGAGGCCGCACCGCTGTCCAACAACATCTACCCGCTCATGCAGGCTTTGGATGAGGAATACCTGGATGTTGATGCACAGTTCGGTGGTGTGGACCAACGCAAGATCTTCACTTTGGCCGTAGAACAATTGCCGAAGATGGGCTTCAGGAAGCGGGCGCATCTCATGAACCCACTCATCCCTGGTCTACAGGAGGGTGGCAAGATGAGCAGTTCAGATCCCGACAGCAAGATCGACCTAATCGATACGCCAGAGGTTGTTAAGAGGAAACTCAAGAAAGCCTACTGCCCCATCAAGACCGTCGAAGGCAACGGTGTTCTGTCCTTCGTCGAGTACGTGCTGCTCCCTGCATCTGCAATAAAGAACAACGGCACACCCAGATTCGTCGTTCCGCGAAAAGAAGGCGAACCACTAGTCTACAGCACGATCGAAGAAATGCAAAAGGACTTCCGAGACGACATCCTGCAACCACAAGCTCTGAAACCTGCCGTCACTGAAGCTCTGCTGGAGATTCTGGCGCCAATCAGGAAGGAGTACGAGAGCAATCAGGAATGGCAGGAAATCGAGCAGAAGGCCTACCCACCACCTCCCGCGCCAGAGAAGAAAAAGAAGGAGAAGAATCTGGGGACGAGATTCCCAGGCGCGAAGGGTGGCGAGGCGGCGACAAATGGAGTTAAGGCAAAACCAGATGGGCATGTGGGGGGTCCTGGGGCGGAGGAAGTGGCGGTCGGAAAGGCAGGAGAGCAGCTGAAGGATTTGAGCGTGAAATAGCAATCATGGCTGTCAAGTCGGGGAGTGGTAGAAGTAGAAAAGGTCAGGGGTAGACATGAAACATCGCTACGTGAAAGGCCCAGAGTCGCAGCAGCCTTACGTACCTGCGCCAAAAGCGCAATGCATGTCTCTCTCTCTCTCTCTCTCTCTCTCTCTCTCTCTCTCTCTCTCTCTCTTCAACGCACCTCGCAGCGACCGACAGCGCCAAAGACGTGAGCAAGACCAACGTACCCAAGAAGCACTGGATGCAGCCAAAAAACATTCCTCCCTTCCTTCCGAGCTGGTCGTATAATTGCAAGCCAAAAGTGACATCCCAAGCTTCACCCTCAAAATACCAGCCCGAACCCAAGCCCATCACCATCCACTCCCCACCACCACCGAACCTCCCCAAACCAACATCCCTACCAATCGACCCCTTTCCCTCCCTCCGCACCCACGTAATACTTACTACAAAGCAAAACAGAACCAGAAAATAATTCCAAAGTGGTTTGTAAAAGGAAAACGGGGGTTGAGATGTGGGGTGGTGCGTTCCTGCCCTTTTGAGGTTGGGCTGGAGGAACGACGCTCTGAGGTTACGGTACTGGCATGGAAGAGCATGGCATGGCATCGCCATTGCTGTTCGAGAGGAGAATGAGAGAGGGCAGGGAAATAATGTCGCGAGTGCGTGGAAAAAAAAAACATCTTCTCTCCCACCTCAACGAGTACAAACGACACGTCCCATAAATATCAGCCCTGTAGGGAAATCCAGACAGTGCCAGACTGCCACCACAAGTCAAGAGGGGAAAAAACCTCCTCCGGGTATCATACCATCCAGCACACGACCTCATAAACACCATAACTCAGCTAACACCAAAGACCCAGCATTACCCTCACCTGTCTCCGGAACCCCGCCGACTGTATTAATGAGTCCGACTCACTTCACCACCCATGCTGCGGGACTAACCCCGCCACAGCAGCCATGACCAAGACATACCCCGCCCCACAGGCGGCCCACTCCCTCGCCTCCAGCCAAGCTCTAATCTTCGTGGTCGCGGCAACTATGAATGCGCCTATGGCGATTAAAGACGTGACGGCCAGTCTGCCGGTGAAAGAAGGGATGATGGAGAAGAGGAGGAGAGGTAGCATGAGTGCCGCGGGCAGGTAAGCCAGTACAGCGTGGTTCGCCGTGGGTGGTACAGGTCGTGGGTTTTCACTTTGGCCAGGGCGGACCAAGTCGGAGGCATGATGCAAGAATCGCGTTTCATACTCGTGGATAGGCGTGTGTTTGTCCATCCAGGAGCGGTATTCGTGGACTTGATTTGGAGCCGCCGGCGTGGCGTCCTTGAGCATGGCGGCATAACCCGCCAGAGCTTTATTATACTGTTCCGTTTTGAGGAAGATGCGTCCTAGCAACGCAGTACGACGGTGGTGAATTTCACTTTGACTGTACGCTTCAGCTCGCCTGGAGGCAGGGGTCCGCGGGTCGTCATTGCAGGCTGGGTCCAGCTGCGCAATGACTTCGTCAATGGATCGTAACTGTTCTTCGAGCTCGCCGAGCTCGTCTTGGAGGTGAAGAAGAATGCGGTGGTTGAGGTATTCGAATTTGCGATAGAGTGGCTGGACTGGGGATTGTGTGGTCGAGAGCTCGAGGGCGAGCATTTCGTACCCTAATATTGTGCGCTGGCTGAGGTCTGGAGCGTCTGGCACTGGCGGAGGGACAGGCTGGTGGATTTGACCATTCATGGATTGTGTCATCACTGTCGGCGAAGTTCCTGGTGAGTGTGACGACTGGTAATGCTGCATCGCCATATGATGCGCAAATGATGCCTGATCTGGTGGTGCCGAATGCGCAGAATGCTCGGATGATGATCGATGTTGATCGTACACAGGATTGACATAAAGGCTGTGCTGAGCTTTGTTGGTACACGCCACGTGCTGTCGCATGCGCTCCTCCTGTCGCTTCACGTGTCCTGCCGAGCGCTGTGACGAGTGGGACGACATCGAAGACCATCGTTGGTGAGAGTCATGATCACTCAGGGAGGATGCTGATAGCCCGGAGGCGCGGCCTTCGTCATCTTCAAGTGCATTCTTTACGCTAGGTGTGCGGCGTGCGAGACGGACAGATGACTCCGGGCTTTCACTCCCGCTGTGACTGGCAAGAGAAGCATACTGCGGGTCGAACTTCCGACGCAATTCGTTCACACTTGCATTGCGGGTCGACGTCGGTGATGGGAAGCTTGACCGGGATGATGGTGTATCTGGTGCCTCGCTCCACCCAGCAACAGAAGGCTCGTAGTGAGATGATACCGATGGAGATGAAGCAGACGACATGATGGACTGCATGTCGTGCTCTCTGCGTGGTTGTGGTGATATCATGTAATCGAAAACGTTCGGCGACTGTGGTGCAACCGATACCATTGATCGTGCTCCAAGCTCTGACTGTCTCGGCCTGCCAGTGGGGGTCCTGGAGGTATTACTGCCTCGCCGATCGTATGTCTGCTGAGTGATTGTGGAATTGCTTCCACTCGACCGGTCCGAGTTGTTGGTCAAGCTAGTCAGGACAGACAACAGAGACGGATTGATCTTGAACAAACTATCACTACGCCTTTGCACAGCGCCAGTCTTATACCTCACTGGCCTGCGGTAGACCGAGCCACTCTCGTTCCTATCGCGATGTCTCCTTCTCGTGGCTTCAACACCCCTTCGTCTGGTCTCTGGGTCTTTTGTACTGGGTCTGGAGCTCGACTGACTGTCACTCCCTTCCAGGATGCGGCTCAATCGCGGGAAATAGCGTCCGAAATCACCGTGACTGCTTGACGTCTCCACTCGGCTTCCGCCGCCCGATCGCGACTGCCTCTCGCTCCGGCGTGACGAGGCCTTCTTGTCCGACTTCGTTCTCCTCGGCGGCGACTCGTCCTCGTCCGTCCAGTCCTCGGAGCACGTTCTGCCGTGCTCCTTGGCAGTCTTGGTCCGCCGTTGAGTCGCCAGTGTCCTTGATCGCTGGGTGTTTGCTATGTCGTCCACGGCACGCGAGACAGCCAATGTGGGTGGCACAGGAGCAGCACCCTCTGTACTTGCAGGCTGCTCAATGGCACGGTGTACATCAGCGTCCATCCCGGTCCCACAAAGCCAATGCCCTCACCATGTTGTTCGAGCCAATGCCGCCAACTCCCCGACTCAGCCACTGACAACTCTATTCTCGTCTATCACAGTGACATTGAAGGCGCAAGAGCCGCGCCGTCCGCATCTTGCTGCAACCGCCCGGACGTGGGGTGCAAGGGCGTCGCTGTGGCGTGGCGGGCGGTCTTGATGGGTAGCACGGGTGGCGTCGAGTGGAAACAGCATGGCAGCACGAATGACGGGCGCGAGGGAGCAGGTAATAGCATGGCGTTCTACGGCCGCTGCTGTGTGACTTCGGAGCTGAGATAGACTCCATCAGGGGCCGCCGTCAGCGAGCATGGGAAGCTAGCACCCGCTCGACCACCCTGTCTCGCGCGCTTTGGCGACGGCGAGCGATGTGTTGGCTGCGCGTCGTGCAGCGTGCATCGTGCATCGTGCAGCGCATGAGGGTGTGGGCTGCGGCTTGCGATTGGGGTATGGCCATGGCCTCGCTCATTTATTTGCCGTCGAGGATGGCTCCCTTCGAACGTTGATTAGTATTATTGCAGACGCATGCCACATTCCTCGCAGGATGCACGAACGAGGGATCTTCCTTCTTCCCTGAAACACCCCACCAGCCGCCGAGATTGGCAGTGATCAGCTTTTGGCACATGAATCATGACGTGCGGACCCCCGAGCAGTCAAACATCGAGTGGACTGTCGTTCGCATGTGACTGTCGCTGCTTTAGGAAGGCACACCAGCTCGTCATGGCGAAGAAGGCGCTGGCCAACGACCAGATTGTGAAGCTCATCGTGGGAGCGGGACAGGCCTCGCCGTCGCCGCCCGTCGGTCCCGCGCTGGGCAGTAAGGGCGTCAAGTCCATGGACTTTTGCAAGGTCGGTCTGAACTATATCGAGGACAAAGATCCTGTCTCATCGTCTGCCAGGAGTTCAACGCGCGCACTGCAAACTACGTTACTGGCACGCCGATCCCCGCACGAGTCACCGTTCGTCCCGACCGCTCCTTCACCTTCGAACTCCGCACTCCACCCACCGCGCAACTCCTCCTCGCTGCCGCTGGCGTGGAAGCCAAGAAGAACAAGCTCCGCGGCGCAGGCAACGTCGCTGGTCCAAAGTCCACCGCGCCAGGTTCCAAGGGCAAGGAAAGTACTCAGACGGGCGCGGGCGCAGCAGGGAACAGCAGTCTGGGGTCAGTGGGGAAGGTCAGCCTGAAGCATGTGTGGGAGATTGCAAAGATCAAAAGTGGCGAGACGAGGTTGGGCGGTGTGCCGATTGAGGGGATGGTGAAGAGCGTCATTGCGCAGGCGGCGAGTATAGGGGTGGATGTGGTGCCGTAGGCTGAGAGCTGGGGCTGCAGTCATTTTGCATAGCGTGGAGTTTGGGGTGCATATTGACGAGAGGGATCCCCGGCGAGGTCGCGACGCGAGGCGAGAGCTGCACAGTATGTGCGACTGTATGATATCTTCGTTGAAACGAGGTCCAGCATGCTGCGCCGCTTGACCCCAAAAATGGGAGTGCTCAGCCAGGACGACTCGCATCGCATGGGCGCAGCAGGAAGAGCGCGTTACATTACAACGTGGTCCAGTGAGAACAAAAAGCACAGCACGCTGGGTACCAGACCCGACACACAAATCATACCTATCCCGACTGTCCAAACCATATCTCTCGGCTTGCTTCACGCACACCGGTCTTGCTACACAACGTCGCCAAAGTCAGGCATGGCCCCACGCCCCCAATCGACCTCTGAGAAGCACTTGCGCATGATATTCAGCCTGGAGAAGCGAGCCCAGCCTGAGTAAGCTCTGACGTACACGGAAGGAGCGACATGCCGAGCTCCTGCTAATAGCGCGACCGAGCGAAGGCCACCCTCCAACTTCACGTCTCGGGTTGTGTAGAAAGGAAAGGCTCAAGCGGAGGGACAAGCACCGCCAAGCTGGCGATTTCCCCGCCGATAGCACGAACACGAGATACCTTCTGCACCTTCACATCAACTGCACAGCGCCACTGACTCGCATTTCCTCATATCTCGAGATTTGTCTCAAAACAAAGCGTGAAGTGATGCCTCCGTAGAACGAGAACGTCGGAGCACAAAGGCGACGCCAGACGGGGGACAAAGCAGAGCCAGACGGGCCTTCGGCACATTGCCAATGACCCGCGTTTCTTTGACATATCGAGATTGTCGATTTTCGAGCCGTAGACTACCACTACCATCATACCTACTCAACTTCGCCGTCTCTTCTTCTCCCCTGCCGCTACCTGCTGACTGCTGACTTTGGCCCACGGCGGCAAATCTATCAATCTCGAGCATCATATCCACATACCTCCCGAGGACTGGTTCCGTTTCCCCCTTGTTCGCCACCACCGAAGCCGGACTTCACCACCAGACAAAGCCAGCGCCACAGCAGCAGGAACCACACCACCACCCATCAACACAGCATAGACCCAGACCAAACCACCCACACAAAATGCCCCGGAACCACCTAACCATAACCCCGACCCCCTTCAAATCCTCGCGCCTCGCCATTCCCCCCTCCCCCTTCTCCCCCCAATACCCCATCACACCCCCCTCACCCCCGACCGCCTTCTACACCCGCGCACCACCCCTCCCCACCACCACCACCACCCACCACCATTTCACCGCCCCACCCCCGCCCGAACCCCTGCACTGGCTCTGGCAATGCCACATCTGCAACCGCGTCTACCACCTCGGCGTCACGCGGCGCTGTCTGGACGACGGGCACTTCTTCTGCGCCGGCACGACGACCGTCAAGCGCAGCCGCCGCACCAAGCAGCGCGTCGTGCGGCATAAGGCTTGCGCGTCGGAGTTTGATTATCAGGGGTGGAAGGCGTGGGGGACGTGGAGGCGGGGTGTTGTGAGGGAGCGGGAGGAGGAGGAGGAGGATGATGATGATGATGATGAGGATTTGTTGACGAGTTTGGCGGTGCCGGAGGGGAGGTGGTTTCGTGGGCGCGTGGCCAAGGATTGTTGGGCGCGCTGCGATTACCCGTCTGAGTGTCGCTGGGGGAAGCAGTATGGCGTGCAGACTCCTGTTGTTGTTGTTGTTGCTGCTGTTGTTCCGCCTAAGCCGACGACAACGCAGGTGCCTGCATCAGCAGACGACAACGCCAACCCCACCTTCGACGACATCCTGCTCGACGCCTCCACCACAGCAGCAGCAGCAGCAGCAGCAGAACCCCTCCCGGAAACCACAACCGGCGTGCCCGAAAACCCCTCCTCGCCGACCAAAATCGTGTCGATGGACGACTTGCTCGAGAGCGCCAAACGCCGGAAACGCCGGTCCTCGGGCGCGCCGCCGAGTCCTCTGGCTTCGCACCCGCCTGCGCCTCTTGCAGAAGGAGGTACTACGCAAGTGGCTGCGTCGACGTCGGTGGTGTCGACGGGCGGGTTGCAGAAGGCGTTTGATGGTTTCGAGTTGGATGTGCGTAGGGGGTTGGAGAGGGCGGGGAGTGTGGTTGTTGGGTGGGCGAGGGGTTGAGGGGGAGGAAGAAGGGGCGGTGAGGATGTGTGGTGGGATTTGGCAGTTGCTGAGGGATGAGCTGGGAAGGCGCGTGCAGGGAGCAGGCTTCTGATGTATGTGGAGGAGGTGAAGGTGTACTTCCAGGTCTATGATTTGTGACCTTCTATGGTATGCGCTGAAGGAAGTGGTGCTGGTTCAGGCACATCATCTTGTCCTTTTCCGTCTTCACACACGAGTCATACAGAACTCGCGCTGGGAGCACTGCGTCACCAGCCACTCAGTCCCGCCTACCTTTTCACAATTATCACAAGTGTTCAGCTTCTGACGCCGGTCATCTGATACATGGAATTCCTACATCACGTCGCACGGCATACGCTACGCCGCCCTGATGCAGGCGGGTCTGAAAGGGTCGACGGGCGTCCTTTGTCCGCGTGTCACCGTCCATACGCACGGCAGCCAAAACGGGCAAGTTTTTCGCGTTGAGGCGCCTCGCGATAATCAGGGGATGTGTTTGGTGTGTGAGTGAGGTGGGCCTTTTGGTTAGTGATTGCCATGAGGTTGTGTCGACATGGATCAATGGATGAGTGAGCCCATTTTAAGATTGATTGCCCTCCTTTTCATTAGTTATTATTATTATTATTATTATTATTATTATTATTATCTTATCGCCGGTGGGGAGTTTTTGACTTGGGCGGTCCAAAGCAGCTAGCGCGCGATATCACGATATTTTCTTGTACAGCCGTACAGCAGAGTGTTCTTTGACGAAATAATCGTCGACGGGCGCAGGACGACGGACGGGCGAGCGATGGATCTCCCATCCCTGTCTTGACCCCCGCCAGGCCACCACACCTCAGTATTTCCACCTGCCGTCAAGTCACACGCAATTGCACACCTTGCCAGCTTTCGTGCATCTCCACCACCGCCGCCACCGCCCCCCGCCCACCGCCCACATCCGCGACACACGGCCCGCACAGTCCTTACCGCTCGCTGTCCCTGCTTGCCATTGTTCTCATCCCCCCCTCCCTCTCATCCCCCGCCGACTCACTCTGGCGCACTCACTCCACACGGGCGCAGAGGCCACGACCTCGACCTCGACCCCGCAGCACCGCCGCCGCCCCTCGCGAGGCCTCCATGCGCCCGTAGACGGCCTCCGCAACCTATCGCCCACCCGCGCCTCCGCCAGCCTGCCCTTCGCCGACGACGCGCCCCTCGTCCGCACCTCCATGTCGCTCGACCGCTCCCCGTCGCGGGACCGAGGCGGCGGCTGGAGCTCGCCCGGCCTGACCCCGCCCTACGACGACGCCAACGGCGGCACCGCGCGCCGCCCGCACACAGGACTCAATGGCGGACACAACGTGACGTGGGCCAATGCCCGGGCGGGCAGCGAGAGGGTCAGCAAAGGCTATCCACGCTGTCACACGCAGAACGAGGGCTTCTTTTCGAGGCACTACCGGCAGCTGTCCCAGGGCTTGCCGTACTTTGCGCACGGCGGACAGGAAGATCGATTGGCGGAGAAGGAGAAGCTGCAGCGAGGGCGCTCAGGTCACGTGCCACCGCTCAAGGAGCTCCCCCGACGCTTGGCACTGCTCGTGTCGAGGAGACGGAAGTACGTCGCCCTGCTGGGGCTGTTCCTGCTCGCGCTGCTCGTGTGGTTCCAAAAGCGTAAGTTGACCAGCCTCCTGCGCGTGGCATGTTGCAAGACCGCTGACCGTGACCAGCCATCTCGTATTGGTACCGACGATCACCAATCTTCGGCGGCGGCAGCAAATTCGTGCTCATCCTAGGCGCCAACCAGGGAGGTGGTGTGATGGAATGGAAAGGCGCCCGAGAATGGGCGATTGAGCGAGACAGCGTGAAGAACAAGAAGAAGTATGCTGCCAACTGGGGCTACGAGCTGGAGATTGTCGACATGAGCACCAAGAAGCGATACGCGCACGAGTGGCGAGAGAGCTGGGAAAAGGTGGACGTGGTGCGCCACGCCATGAGAAAGTACCCGCACGCAGAATGGTATGTCCACGCGCAATTGGCATGTGACAAAGAAGAATGTCTGGCCCACTGACCCTCGCAGGTTCTGGTGGCTCGATCTCAACACCTTCATCATGGAGCCCAGCTACTCCCTCCAGCAGCACATCTTCAACGACCTCGAAGCCAGCACCTACCGCGACATCAACATCTACAACCCCCTCCACATCCAGCACCCGCCCAACGGCACCTCCGGCGACCCCAACGCGCCCCAGTACGCCAACTACCTCGACCCGGAATCCCTCGCCCCGGCCGGCGACGGCGACCCCAAAAGCATCAACATCATCGTGCCGCAAGACTGCGGCGGCTTCAACCTGGGCAGCTTCTTCGTCCGCCGATCCGCCTGGACCGACCGCCTCCTCGACATCTGGTGGGACCCCGTCTTCTACGAGCAGAAACACATGGAATGGGAGCACAAGGAGCAAGACGCCCTCGAATACATCTACACCAACCAGCCCTGGATCCGCCCGCACGTCGCCTTCATCAGCCAGCGCCTCGTCAACGCCTTCCCCAGCGGCGCCTGCGGCGACGATCAAGGCCTGCCGGAAGGCGGGTGTGCGCAGCTGCGACCCGACGACGACCCGAAGGAGTGCGGTATCCAGGGCATCCATTACCAGGAGGCGGAGCGGGACTTTTTGGTCAATATGGCGGGTTGTGAGTGGGGCAGGGATTGCTGGGGCGAAATGTATAATTTTCGCCAGCTGTCGAATCGTTTGAATCGGAGTCGGTGGGAGAAGTTTAAGGATTGGGTGAGGGAGGGGGGGGAGAGGAGGAGGAGAAGGGGGGGGAGTGGTGAGAAGGGGAGTGGTGGTGGTGGTGGTGGTGGTGGAGAGGAGAACCAGGAGCTGGCGCAGCAGCAGGGTTAGTTGGTCCAAGCTTTCGGTTTTGGGAGTGACGGGCGCGGCGCTGCATTTTTGTGTGTCTGTGTGTGTGTGTGTGTGTGTGTGTGTGTGTGTGTGTGTGTGTGTGTGTGTGCGTGTGTATGATGGGCGTTTTTTTTTTTTTGCATAAGGGTATGTATGAATGGCTGGGCGATGGCCGTGTTGGGGTGTGCTGGGAGACACATGAATGAGAAAACCTTGTGCCGGTGTCCGTGGTGTGGTGTATGAAGAGGAAGTCAAGCAGGCGCCGTGCGTGTCGCACCTGTTCCTCCTCCGTTCACCGAGAGACACGACACGAGTTCAGGGCAAACGCAATCTTCGTGAGTCGTTCGAGAAAAGTCTACCATCCTCTGTTCCGCTGCGGCAAAGCCTACTGCTACCAAATACATTTTCTTACTATGCACACGCTCGATTGGAAAACTATACATCTGTTACTCAACAACCCAACTGTCGTCAATCCAGTTTCCATCCCAACCCCAATCAATCCCCCTTCTCCTCCTTCCCCTCACTCCCCCCCTCCCCCTCACCGCCCCAACTCTCCTCATCCCTCCTCCGATCCTGCTTCAGATCCGGCGCGGGCGCGAATTTGCTCTTGGCGCGGATCTGCTTGCCGTAGAGGTAGAAGACAAACGGCATGGGGATGAAGAGCGCGGCGACGCAGCCCAGCAGCGTCATGCCCCAGTTGATGCCGATGCCGTCGAACATGTAGGTGGCGAAGAGGGGGAAGATCTTTTGTGCAGATGGACGCATGTCGTTAGCGGTGTTTCGTAGGGTGGTGGAGGGGGGGTTTGGGACTTACCGCGCCGAAGGAGGATCGCATGATGGTGTTGGCGGCGATGGCGGACGCGGCGAACATGAGGTACGCGTCGATGATGTAGTTCAGACACTGCAGGAAGACGCTGTAGATGCCGAAGCCGATGAACAGGCCCGCGAGCGTGGGCACGATCCACGGCGTCGAGGGCAGGTAGCCGGCCCAGCCGAACCAGAAGAGGCCGGCGGAGAAGATGATGCCGCCGGCCATGACGATGGGCATGCGCCATTCGGGGACGGGGATGTTGTTGTTGGCTTGCAGTTTGCGGACGTAGGCGGGGTTGGTGAGGACGATGATGGCGAAGGCGATGGCGACGCCGACGATGAGGGCGATGTAGGGGAGGCCGCTGACGCCGAGGGAGAAGTCGTAGACGCTGCCGAAGACGAGGCTGTAGGCTGTTAGGTTGAGGTAGAGGAGGCCGTAGATGAAGGACATGTCTGTTGAGGATGGGTTAGTTGGGGTGTGGGTGGTTTTGGGGGGGGGGGAGGTGAGGGGTAATGTACAGATGGTGATTAGGAGGACGATGGGCTCGGTGAAGAGGATTCGGAGGGGCCGAGAGATGTTTTTGGTGAGGAGTTCTTTGAGGTCGACTTCGACTTCTTCTTGTTTGGCGTGGATGCCCCTGAGGTTTTTGAATTAGTATCTGGGTAGTGGTTGGAGAGGAAAGGGGGTTTTACCAATTTCGAGTCTTGCGGCGGAGCTCGGATGCCTTGCTGACCAGGATGACAGGGCCATATGATTCCTTTTGGAAGAACAGAGCCAGAACAGCTGCAGCGAATCCCATAAAGGCCGGGATGTAAGCCGTCCATCTCCAGCCTAGATAGCTCTTGGTGACAAAGCCTCCAATGAAAGGCCCGGTGAAAGGTCCGCAAATGACTGTCGCGGAGAACGAAGCCACGGCGATGCCACGAAGTTCATTATTGAACATGTCGGAGAACACGGCCGCCACAACGGTGAGTGGACAACTCCCGAAGAACCCCGCGAAGAATCTGGAGATCATCAAGGTCTGAACATCTTTAGATACCGCCACCGCGATGTTGAATATCCCGAAACCGACTGCAGCAAAGATGATCGGGAGTCGCCTCCCATACAACTCGGATATCGGCGCGAAGATGATGGGGCCACACGCATATCCCAAGACGAATAGGGAGGTCCCAAGCGTGACCACTTCCCGGCCAATAGCGAAGTGCGCGCCGACAGCCGTGCTTGCCGGAGAAAATACCGAGGATGCGAAGGTCGCGGCGAGAGAGTCCAAAATCAGGATCGAAGCAATACTCAGCTTCGTCTTCATCGGCCAATTCTGCGCGTGCGCCGGATCGTTGTGCCCGTCGAACTCGACGACGTACTCCTCTCGCTCGGGCAGGGTAGGCGGGTAGGGTTTGCCGCCTCCGAATGGCGGGAGGGTTGACAGGTCGATGTCGCCTACGAATCTGGAGCTGCCGACTGTCTGGGAGTGCTGGAGCCGAAAGTCCTGGATGCGCTTAATGGCCGTGGGATGCCGGTCTAGATAGTCCATGAAATCCTTCTCGAACCGCGTGGATGTTCGGCTGACGGTCGAGTAATGTCGGCTTCGCTGTCGTGGGCCCATCCCGCGCCGTGATGCTGAGTCCCTAGTCGACGTCGGTGAGAGTTGCTCTGCCTCTTCTTGAGGCTCCTCGTCTCCCTCGACCCGCTCGCCTAATGCTCCCGGCTGGGAGGCCTCGCGGTGGAATTGCTGATACTCATTGCGGATCCCTTCAGCTCCACTGTACGACTGCCACCTCTCGGGATCAGCCTCGAGCTCCGCATTCGCCGTGCTGGCATCTTCCCTCGCAAACGCCATCCTTCAGGTAGTCGCCCAAATCGAGGGCCAGCAGATCCCAAATCGAAATTGACGCCGATGAACCTTTGCCTCCGGGATGCCTTTGCGGACTATGCTCAGGGCTCCGCGGCGCACTTTTAGCCTTGTTATCCTAGAGAGACCATAGAAAATGCCCGCAAAGCGGAACCACCTACCAGGAGTGATCTTAGATCGCTACTAAGGAGGGAGCAGACATTCTTACACTATACAGTACATATACCCGATTCGCCTGAGCTATTGAGACCTGAGTGGAGGCCAGTGACGTTGGGGTTTGTCTGGCCGGAGGCGCACTTTGACTTCGACGCGACGTCATGGTTCGCGGTCCGGGTTTTGCTGCCAAAGCGCCGGGCGCTCGTGCGCTTTGTAGTTCCGGGTCCGTCTGGGCCATCGCGTCGCCGAGACGTGTTGCGACGTGCGATGGTATTGTGCTGATGGCTCTTGCAGGGCAATAATAGCAGGTAAGGAGGTCCGATGCACAGACCTGTTCGAAATGGAAGTCTCCCGGCGTGCAAGATCGTGGGGAAGCGCAGCCAAGCCACGTGGGTGGCGGTTCATCTGCAGGCAATGGAGATACATGGAGATAACAGATGGACGTATAGTAGCATGAGATGAAAGACGTTCGATGTTGATGTCGCGCAGCTATCTTCCATTGCGACACCCGTGAGTACCCATGTGGTGAAGCGCAAGTAATAGAGGCCATCAACGGTCGATCTACTTCATTCTTCTCCTCCAAGCCAGCATCGCCATTGAGTACGCCCATCACCACTCTCGAGTATTCTTTAGTAGGAGACTCCTGGCCAACAGCCAAAGGAGTAAATCCATGTGTGCCTTTGGCGCACGACCGGAGCAGCGACTGACGTCAATCTTTGATACTTGACAACGGTGCAATCAACCAACCTCAACGCCTAGTGAATCAGTTTCTACCATCAGCTCGTAGCCAAACCTCGCACTTCCCGGCCGTCATTTCTCAAGCGTCTGCGTCTGAGCCGACATCTCCTTTGGCCTTGTCTCCCTTACCCTTGTCGCCCTCGAGGACATGAGAGACCCAGCTCTTGAGCTTCTGCAATTTCCCATCCATCCAAGCCCAGAGCCCGCTAATACCACCCTTGTCGTTCTGGGCACCAGAATCTGCTTCTCCGGCAGTTGTCGCGACATATTCGGACTGATTGCCTTCCATTTTGGATGGCGTGGATATGACTGGCGGCACGCCGTCGGTAGGCAGAACCAGATCCGGTTTATTGGCCAGATTCGGCACAACCGAGGGCGAAGGAACATCTTCACCCGATGTTGAGTAGTGATAGTTGAGGTTGGGCACCTCCGGCGGAAGCGCCAGGTGGTCTTCATCTTGCGGGTCTTCCGGCACATCTGCAGGCTGGTCAAAGTCGTGCGTTCCCATCGGTCTCAGTGGCAGTCGTAATGTGCCGTTGTTCGGAGCTGGCTTGATGCCAAGTGAGTCGCATACAATATTGTAGACTTCAGTATTCTGGAACGGTGCTAGCTCGCTGCCTGCCACGTGAGGGAATGCCGGTCCTCTGGCGACAAAGATGGCACGCATGAGCGGGTGTTGGTTGTCGTAGCCATGTAACCCCAGCAGATCCCAATTTTCGTCCCGACCTTCGGCGACGTTATATTCGTCTTTTGTGACGATGGCCCATCCCGTTTTTGGCTCGATCCAGAGAGGAGCAATACGAGCATTTTTTGAGAAATGATACCTTTCTGGCATATTCTCGTCGCGGAGGTAGACTTGGAATAACCCCTTGTATTTCTGTTCCTGTGACGTCTGCACAAGCTGGTCGTACAGCTGATGGACCATCGCATCCGAGGTGTCCTTTGGACGTAGTCCATACAACGGCCAGCCATCAGTGTGTTCGATGAGCGAAGTATCAATCAAATCTTCGAGCTGGATCAACCGCTTGGTGGCAATCGTTCTGCAGGGTAAGTCAGCAGAGATCATGAAAGAGCATTGCCGTGGCTTGAGGGACTGGAAGACTCATCGACCGTAGCGTACAGAGCTCAGCATCGCGACACAAGCTCCGACGACGGGACAGTCATGCACTCCAGCACAAACCACGACGCTCTGGGTCGACCGAAGCATCATCCAGCTCCATCACGAGCCCCTTCCGCACAGAAAGCTTTGTACTTACGCCATGCCGTGGTCCGAGATTACGACCAGGTTTATTATGTCTGTCAAGTTGCGCTCGTCGATCCCATTGAAGAGCTGCTTAAGCATGCCATCAACTTCCGCAATCGTAGTGCGGATATAGGTGCTACACTCAATCAGAAGGTGCCGATTCCTGGGGGCTCAGGTCCTTAGCTTTCACGTACCTGTTAGGCCCGTATTTGTGACCATCCGAATCCACATTTGGAACATACGCAGCGATCAGTTGTGGTGTAGGCGTGCTCTCATCGATCAGCCCGGGTTGATCGAGCCAGCCCAGTATACGGTGCACCTTGTTGTGGAGGGGCTCATCCATATTGAACTTGTCCACATAAGCCGGCTCAATGCCGCCGATATGAGCTTCACTTCCAGGCCACATATGGATAGCGGATCTCACACCAGCGCGCTCTGCCGTTACCCATAGAGGTTCTGCATTCCACCACTCCGGCCGCATGCTTTGGCTCGGTACAGTGTGGTGGAACTGCTGCTGAGTGACTGGGTCCCAGAACGTGTTGCCAACGATGCCGTGGCTTTCAGGATGCATGCCAGTCACCAGGGTGTAATGGTTTGGGAACGTCAAGGATGGGAAGGATGGCAACATGTATTTCGGCGATATACCTGATCGGGCCAACGACTGGAGCGTAGGCGTCAAGTTGCGGAACACAAAGTCAGCCCGGAACCCGTCAAGCGAGATCAAAACAGTCGTTGGCGCAAAGGTGTGCGTCCCATTAGATAGGTGTTGAGCAACATAGTCAGAGACTGCTCCTCCAGCCTCCTGTGCGTCCAGAGTGTCTTTACCATGGCCTTGCTTGCTGTGCGAAGTGGCCTTCCAGGCGCCAAATAGTAATACCAGGAGAGCAACGACGATGACGAGATAGATGCAGCAGTGCGAGCACAAGGTCTGGAATAATACACATCAGCATCTTCGGCCAATGCGGGAGCATCCAGAGCGCCATTTAGCAGAGCAATGTGGAAACTCCATACCTTCTTCTTCTGTCTAGCCCGCCCCTCAGCGAATTGACCGATATCGACCTCACTGGAGTGACTGCTGCTCTCAGCGCCCTCCTCCATGTCATAGATCATCTCCTTTTCCGGACACTCGTTGCCTCTTTGCCTCCTCCTGCTCCGCTGCTTCTGCCTCTTCTCCCTCCGCTGCGTGCGCGCGGCATCTCGACGTTGCCGCGCCTCACCGCGTCTCTCGCTACGTGCACGCCGATCACCACCAAGCAGCAGCCGCTCTGCCTCCTCTTCTGCTGTCAAAGTCTCGTGGTCATGACGCCGCGCTTCGTTGGACGTGCGCGACGTGGTCTCATCGCCGCTCCCGGCTTCAGAGGACCCTGCATCATCCTGTTCCACCTTCTCGTAGTCCTCTCGCGCCATTACTCCAGGTGGTAATTATCATTCAGTGTCGCCAATGCGCACGCCAGTACAGTGGCATTCACATCATGCTCATCACGGTGAGAATGATTCGATGCCGTTTGGAGATATGTGTGGCAAGGTTTCGGAAAGCCAAGCTCGCCAGGAGCGAAGTACATGTACCGTACGGCTGCGGCAAGATGAGGGCCTCATCTCATTGATGCACGTCAGGCTTGGCGCATGGACGAAGATTGAGTGTCTGTACCCGTCACAAATTGGCATATGAACGAGCAGCACGCAGCACCGTGGAGTCGTGTTATTGACGCTGACTGGGGCCCCAGTAGGCAGCCACCTTGCGCAACCAGTTCTCGTAATATAAGGTATCCTAAATATACATGTCGAGCATTCAAATTCATACACTTTACACTCCATGCTTCAGTGGATGTCTCAGCAAATGACAGCCGAAGAAGTATTAGCAAGCAGCGCCCAACCGCCGCCCGTGGTGGCATCCCATATCTCCCATCAATGGACCAAGACACATCTGTGCTGTTGGACCTCTTCTCAATGCTTCTCCAGTCATCATTCTCTCGCGTCCTCCATTTGCGGTGTACGTGATACGTATGCCTCTGCGGGACCGGGCTGTGTCCGCCTTTCTGGTCGAGCATTCGTCCGGCTCCATGGGCCGACGGTTTGCCTAATGCACTGACGCAAAGGCGATCAAGCAAGTCAAGTCCGCTGATAATCATGCTTCGTCGCGTCGTATGCTTCGGGCATCGAATCTAATTGTCAAGACAGGCGATCAATCGAACGTGCTCTTATCATCGTCCACCGAACCCGTTCCCGTACTCGACCCCCTGCATTGCAGCGCCAGAAAAAGCTGCGGAGCTTTGCCCTGGATTCAACGGCGGTAAGGAGATGCTTGAGTTTCCGTTTGTCTGCGAGCCGCTTTGCGCACTGAGCTGTGACGTGAAGTGACCATACACATGCGGCGCGTTCGGATCCAGCCTGCGGAGATGTTGGTGCATCACTTGTACCTCCGTCTTCAGCATCTCGTTCTCCTTGCGCGCCTCGCGACCATATTCAGAGTCTCGCTGTAAGCGCTGCACCTCCGCATGGAGCTGGCGCTCTTGGTGTTGAGTAGTGCGGATATACTCAATGGCTACTACCGGTCAGCTTAATGCATCGTCGTCGCCAGCAACAAGAATGTACCTTTGGTCAGAATCTCCCATTTGCTAGCCTTGGATCCTCCGTTCGCTGGAACTGCTTTGTTCAGCTCCTCAAACAAGTCCTTCATTTCGCTCCTTCGTTTGCGCTCTGCAAGTTTGTGGCTGACCCGCAACTCCGGAGTACGACTGTAATTACCAGTGCCTTGACCGCTCAAAGCGTCGTTTTGCAGGCCTGATATCGCGCTGTGCTGTAAACTATGGTGATGCGTGGTGCCGTCTTCGCCGAGCGGTCGCTGGCCAGGCGGTAGGCGCGAGTCTGTTGAAAATATACTGCTACGAATGGAAGATGCTGCAAAGCTGTTCGTCCGAGAAGGCATACCATGGATGCTGCCCGATTCGTCACTGCCCGAGCCTCTTCTCTCCTCTGGTATCGGTTGATCAGGAAAAGCCCAAGGGAACCCTTGCGTGGGACGCGCCGCGGTAGGATCCGGTGCGCCAGACGAGCGTCCGACTGGCATGATAGGAGGAGCTACACGAGGCGCGGCGTGCCCGCGCAGGCTCGACCTCCCACTGAGAGGTGACATTGGACCAGCTCCATTGGGACGGCGTAGGCTTGCGGCTAGCGAGACCTGCGAGTTGTTTGCGCTTTCATAGGGAGAAGTCGGATTTATGTACAGATTGTTGAAGCCTTGGTGCATGCGGCTGTCAACGCTGCTACGCCGGGAATCCAGAGTGGGAGGGTAGTCTTTCGAATCACGATTGGAGTCAGGATGGAAGCCTTGGTTGATGGACGGGAGCGCCGAGCTAGCCGACTGCACGGAGTGCGGTATGCGAGCGGACTGAGGAGTATTAGGTACTGAACCACGTGGCGGTGAGTCGTCAGGGTTCAGCAAGGTATGGACTTGCAATCCTTGATTGTTTGTGGATACATCTGAAGCCGAGTCAGTAAGCTTCACCGCCGCATTCGGAAATTTTGTCTGGGCATCTTGGAGCACGGCGCGCCAGACACTGTCCTCCACAGTCTGCTGCTGCTCGGAGCAGCGCATGTCATGGCATAAGAAGACGTACAGTGCTGGTCGAGCTAGGTGCCTAGTGTGCGTGCGAACGGTTAATACTTACATTTGCTCTGCGGTTGTGGCCAAGTACCGGAGTCTCGAGTGGAATCGGCCACGGATTGTTGTTCTGGCGACAGCTTAGGGCCTGGTCGCGGGAGACCGTTCGTCAGGCTCGTGATTGATGGCAGTCCTTGAGTTTCTTGCTGCTGAGCAGCGTTCAGCGCCGCCATTGTACGACTGTTTCGAAGTTTCGAAGTCTGAACGGCAGAGAAAGGTGCGAAGGGAATGGCCAGGGTGGCGACCCGTCAGTGTCCCTCCAGAGCCAGCGATGTGGGAGTGATCGCGGGCGTAGCAGGATAGGCAAGAGTGAGTAGGATCGCGCAATCCCTTGTGCAGATCCCGCGTTGGCTTCACTCGAGATCTGGTCACTGGTCAAGGGTCCGGTCGTGCTTGTGCCAGGTTCAGAAACGACACCCCGCACGGCGACACGATGCTCGGAGAATAAACGACGTATCGTGCCTGGCAGTCAGGAGGCTGATGTGTCGAAAAGGAAAGCTGTGTGCCGGGCGCGCGCGAGAAGATTGGGAGTCAAGAATATGCCGGAAGGTGGCTCGTGGGCTTCAATGGCACCAGGCTGAAAGCGTAAGAGGCTGCAGGTGTTCGCGGAAATGGCAGCACTGAAGGTGCGTCTAGGACGACGTTCAAACGGGAGACCAGTTAGCCGGGAACGCGTTGAAAATGCAAAGATGGTTGGCTGTCGAGCGTGAAGAAGGTACACCGTACTCGAGGTCGAGGCCCAGAGGTGATTCGGAAGCTCCGCGCAGAGAAGCCGAGAGCCTGTGTCTGTGGCAGTGTGATGCCGACGGCCACGGCCCTTAGAGTTTGCGGGTGGTAATGCCGTACTGCGCAAATCGTTGGTGCGTAGAACGTGTGCTGGTAGTCAGCTGCGTGGCAGATCACGCGCGGCTCGTCGTTGCTAGAGATGTTTCTTTCAGCAGATAGCTGGTACCCTTGATCATGAGTTTCGCCTGGCCGCGGGACGTTGTGCCCTGAGATTACTGTGACACCAGAGCCTGCGCTCCGCGGGCTCGCTTGTGAGCGATCTGACCAGGTCGTAATGTCGGCAATTTGGCCGTGGTCAGCGTCCGCCAGGATACATGTGTCTGTCTAGAGTCGCCACGACGATATGTTGGAGCAGAAATGATGGGCAGTAGTTGGACGCAATCATGCAAGAACATGGGGCCACCTCAAGATCGACGCGGGCTCGCACGTGGCATTCCAAGCCTTGTCGACGATGGGTCCCCCGCTAGGCGCACTTCTTCCCGAACGATTAGACTGGTGCTTAACAGCGACATAACACGGCCTCACACCCATTGTGAAAGCTCGTGGTCCGAGACGCGCTGCCATGCGGCATTACCTAGCACTGCTCTTACATTCCTGAAATCGCTCGCATGGCAGCATGGGGCAGCATGGGGCAGCATGGCTGATTGGGTGACCAATGGTCGACATGGGATCCCAATTGCCTCCAAAGCAGCGTGCCTGGTCCATCGTCCGGGCCAGCCCGGAGCTAGCCAGTGAAATGCGCAAAACAGTCGCACAACCAAAAGTCACCCAAATCACCCATCTCTGCAGCAGTGCGGACCGCGGTTATCTCGGACATGCTAGCTGTGCAACACGACGGCCACAAGGATCAGCTCTGCGACTGACTAATTGTCCAGAACCCATCAACGACTTGGCATCGAGCTCAAACACATGGCCCGTGGCGGCAGCATTCAATACAGCAAAGAAGGTTGCTAAGCTTACAATTCGGATCAGCACAGCCATCGCAGGCCGATCTAGCCTCGATATCGAAGGGTCCACGCTGTACCGTTTCCACCTGTGAGATCAAGCCACCGCTCCTCAGGGTACTGTTGTGGAGTGGTATGGATGATCAAACGACCCGGCCAACGCAGATCTCATATCGCTTCTGCCCCTTCCAGGCGACTGTTTGGAATAATATGCGGATTTGAGCGACATACGGTTCGATGTGACCCACAAGCTCGAATCTTGTGTTCCGAGGATGTTCGGCAGAGGCAACACAGCAGCTTGTCAAACGTGATGGATTCTTGGGAAACGTCGCACAGCACAGTGCGCGAACCTCAGCAAATCGATGGTCACATTTGCCCCAATCTCGAAAACTATGACTACTGGTTCCATCACTTGATGTAGGAGTCATTAACGATAATTGTGATCGATGAGGTAGTACTGAAGGGGCTTTGCGCAATTATGTGGCTTTGACAAACCTCGATGTCAGAAACGGTCGGAGATCAGCAAGCCGAAGAATCCCTGGTGGCCTTGCCGTATACCCGTTTCTCATGTCAGCAGAGGATCATCATTTATGATTGACATTCCGTCTTTGCGAACCATGCGTCGGAGATAAAGTGCACATGCGAGGAGCATGTGCGTGCCATATGGTAAGCACGCCTCAACACGCGTCAAAGAGCAAGTCTCTCCAAATTGGGACGTGAAGCCTAGAGATGCATGTCTTATTATGCGGGTTTTGGTCAAGCATGAAAGCCAGGCGTCCATTCTTGACGCCTTCAACCAAACGTGCCAGGTCTAGAGACAAGGATCAAGCTGCCGGAACGCAGCAGCTGTTGCTGAGTAAGTTGCAGGTGATCTCAAAACAAGAAAGTCGGAGAGACGCCGACCCTGCATCCCGTCTAGCCCCTCTTGACAGTGCCATTTCCTTGTCGTTCCCCTTGCATTGCTTTCCTCCTCCGCTCGCGTGGCAGCCTCCAGGTACTTTCCCAGCCGTATAGAGCACCGCTGCCGAACACCAGTGCGGATCCGAGGATCATCTTCCCGCTCAGATGATGTCCGAACAAGATGGTGCTAAAGATGAAAGACACCAGCTTACGGATATTCAAGACTATTGTCACAGTGACCGCCGATGACTTGGCGGCAAGCAGGTTGACACCTGAGATACAGGCCAATTGGGTCACTGCATTGACGAGGAGGAAGAGCACACCTTGTGGCATACTCTCGATCAAGCTGCGTAATGTGCCCAATACTGGATCTGGTGAGGTTTGGCTCAAAAGGCCGCCGTGTCCGTGCGAGAGAAATGCAGCCTTGTCCCAATCGAGCGGAGCAGTGGCAGCCAGCTTCGCGTATTGCTGCTGTAGGCTGATCGACAGCGGCAAGAACATCGGTAGGCTGAAAATGTGGGAGTAGAACAGATTCTCCGTCCAATCCGCTTTGTACATGGAGTACGTATCCTCCACAAAGGCTCCCTGGTAAGCAGACAGTAGTTGGGCAAGGAGCAATATTCCGAGCCCTGTAGTGAACCTGGATGCCGAAGCCTTGGTCTCAAGGCTCATGGACTTGCCCTGTTCGCTCTTAGTGACTGGTCGCGTTGGACGAAGGTAGACATCGCTGACGGCGCACCTTGCTCTCGGAATCGGCCCAAGCGCTGACAAGCACACCAGCAGTCAGGAGCACGACACTTAATACTTGCAAGAAGCTGTATCGCTTGCCTCTTATGAAGCCAGCAAGCATTGTTGTGACACTGCCAAAGCTGCGCAGTATGATGTGCACTGGCACACTCACATCGAACGCGCTGTCAACGGGTGGAATTCAGCTTTTGTTAAAGGTGGCCAAAAATAGCTACACTCACAATGCCCAATTATTTAGCATATTAATGCTGAAAAACATAGCAGCAATAACAGCCCAACGGCTGATAGGCACTTTGGATGGTCGCAGACCGTACGCTCCCTTTGCTGAAAGCTGCGTGGGAGCAGACGCAAGCGTAGTAAAAAGAAATTGCCAGAAGGTGATTAAGAGTCCAGAAGATGGTTCGCTCCTAGGTCTGCTTAGCGGTGGTCCCTGCCATGATGACTGCTTGCTCTTACTTGATGAGCGCCTCGAGAGCAAAGACATTCGAGCAGCATCCTTGACCTCCAATTAGAGTGGGAACTCATGTCGTTTGTCAACTTCATATTTTACCTCCAAAGATGAGCAACACAATAGTGCTTAATTGGCCAAGTATTGGTGTCATCCTCAAGATCGCATGCCGCGACCTTCAGCGCTCAGGAAAAATAGTCAATCGGTCACCAAGTCTCTCATCGCACAAGGTAATGAGCATGCAGAAAATCCATAGTAATGGGTGATACGTGTTGTAGGCGTATGAAGGAAGATAGAGAGTGCACTCACGTGCAACTGGGGCACTGATCGGATATGCCCTAACATTTCTCCGGTAGATCTAATGTGAGTGGAGCTAGAGGTCGACTACCTCAGACTCCTTACACCTGCGTACAGCTGTGTTCTCATCTTTTCCTCGCAAGAGCTCAGGCTTCGTGCAGGGCATCTTCGATTCAAAAAGCCAAGAGACGTTCCGATGATGAGGACGGAGTGTCATGATAGAATCGTCCAGCAGAGGGTACGCCGATGGGGGATTTTACTACATGTAGCACGACTTGACAGGGATTACGAGCCCATGAGAAGTTATTGCATCACTGATCCCTTTTCCCCATTAATAAGCCACTTCTCCCATTGTTTCCATTGTTGAGTATCGACTGCCATCGACCTCAAGCGAGCCATGGCCGCCATAGACCGCTCGATGCGGCAACCTGAACCAGTCACTTCAAGGCCCTCCGAAGGCGTGCTAAATGTAGCATTTGGCAGGAGCCCAGCTGATGCAGTTGGCATTCTAAAAACAACCGTACTGCCATCGCTAGGCCTGCATGGAGGACTCAGTATTATGACCTATGGAATCGCTCGAGCCACCAACCGAGTAGACCTCAAAGACTGGTTATGGCCCTCTGGCATGGTGCTGAATGCCTGGTGGACGGCTGTGGGTCGACACTTGATCATGAACAATGACTCCGCCGGCAGAGTGTTCGCTGGATTGAGTTTCTACCAACAGGCTCTATTGGGTGCCGTCACTCTCTGGGGAGGGCGTCTCTTTACCCGAATTGTCAGCAGATGCCTCAAGCGCAAGGAAGACGACCCAAGGTACCAGCAGTTGAAGCAGGAGCCTCGATTTTGGAACACCACTGCAGTGCTGCAATTTGGCGTGGAGGCTGTCGCACAGGCGGTCATTCCCCTGCCATTTACCCTGCCATTCAACCTCGATCACGTTGGCGACCTTTCGGGACCCACTCGCGAAATTGCTGTGTACGCTCGCTGGCTCGGCGCTGGATTATTCACTGCTGGGCTGACGCTGGAAATCCTTGCTGACTGGCAGCTGGAATCGCATAAGAACAAGCAATTGAAGGAAAATGGCCAAGATAGTGATTTGTGCAGGAGTGGTGTCTGGTCGATCGTGCGGCATCCCAACTATCTAGGAGATGCACTCGTCCATTTCTCGTTCCCGTAAGCCACCAGATGTTTTGTCAGTCGCCATTGAATGACAGGTTCTGACGACGGTTCAGGCTTTGGGCATACGGAGCTCGTCTATTCAGCCCTTGGATGTTACTAGGTCCTGTTGCCAACTATGCATTCCTGCGCTTTGTTGGAGGCGACAGGTAAGTCAAAGATGTCGCAAACAACACGCAGAACTGACTGGGATCTTGCAGAGAGAACGAAGCCAGTCAGCTCGAGCGCTACTCCGCCCAAAATCCGAAGAAGTACGCCCAGCTACAACAATGGCAACAGACCGAGAACAGTTTCTGGCCCAGTCTCCGTCAAGTAGCAAACCCCTGGACCATTGCTGTCATCGGAGTTGGCGCTCTTGGGGCCTTTGGGCAATCCTATCTCGAGGGCGTTGCTGCAGGGACGGCGCCTGGACTGGCTGAAGGCATGAGTAATGCGTACGTTACATCTGCGCCGTAGAGAAATTTCGACTTGTACGATAGAACTTCGCCGGGATCGCAGCCGGGTGATTGGGGAATCATTGTCAACCGCCGGGTCTCCTGCGAAATGCTTCCAGGTCAATGCTTACAGACCTTGGCCACATGCGGAGAAGAATTTTTACGGCGTGTTAGCTTGATTGTCTGAGCATGCCGAGGCCTGAGATCGTTTCGAACTGGACAAAATAATGCATCCTGCCTGCGTTTAGTTATGCGGCTAGAGACGTGCCAGATCCTGTGGTTCTTCAGATAGACACTCGCATGTACAATACATGAATAGATACATGGATAGATACATTGAAACAGCCGCAATACTAGCGTAGAATTGTTGGGCTTGACCTACAAGAGAAGAAGGGCAAGACAGTATTCTTTACACGTGGTCTGCTAGCAGATCAAATCCGCTATTGTCCCAAAGACTGAGACCAGCGGGACGCAGGAGATTCATTGCACTCTCACAGAATGCCGACATGACGATTCCCAGCCTCCTGCCGTCTGAGCACATCAGAGGCATCCTTGTAATACCTCGATCACCACATGTCAATAAGCACTAGGGTCCTCAAGTGCGCTCTGTTCGATACTAAAGTGCAGACCATGATGCATAGTCATCTCCATCGCGGCGGCAAAAGGGTTGTCGTTTGACATCTGTAGCGGTGCGGCAACGACGAAGTATGGATGTGCAAAGACATCCGTATCGTCGAATTGGCCACCTGCGAAGCCCAACACTCCGCTGGAGCTCAGGCTGCTAGTCGATGCGCTCTGAGGCGATCCGCTGGAGATAGACATGGCTTGGGATGTGACCCTGCTGACCTCGCTGCCCTGATGAACAGCCATTGACTCGTTAGATAGGTACCCAGAGCTTGTGATGGAATCCAAGCCATAAGTGGATTGTTCTTGGTTGTGACACTTGCACCGAGCATGCTTCATCAAGGCGGCGATGACGAAGTGTCGGTTGAAGACGCCCAGGTCACCGACCTCAATCTCCTCGTTGCGAGCGCCTTCGTCTCCATCCACGAATTCTTCATAGTCCGGAGAAGCACCGCTGGCTGTGAGTGAAGCCATTGCCTCCTCAACCATGCTCCCGGACCCTCCACTGCCGTCAAAGGCACTTCCTCCGTCGCCCCGGCTGGACGCGCAGGCACAGCCACAGCGCGAGCGACAGACAACCAGATCGAGCTGCGGAGAGCGTTCGCTATCCACGTTGACAGGCATGTCTGGCTTGGAATCGTAGAATTTGTGGTCGTGACCGTGTAACTTGTATAAGTCCATCTCCATACCGTCCATGCTACAGCAGACAGAACGTCAGTCCTCTATTGGCAACACATTATAGATCTCGTGCTTACATAGACGGACGTTCCAGATTTCTAGCTTCGAATACAGTCTCGACGAACTCGGTCACGCCTCTGCGCCTTGCTCAAATGCAGCTATAAATTTCAGAAAGGCAGCACGCAGATCAGTAATACACAAGTTCAGAACAGTACGGAGCGTGAGGAAGTGGTGAAACGCGAAAGTAGATCTATACTTGTATATGGCAGCAGAACAATAGCCGTGCGTCCGCGGCATTAAACATACATCTCGGGCAGTACCGCTGCGGGCAAACGAGCGAGTGAGTTCATTCTTCACCGGTCGGCTTGCTGTCCACGCCCAGTTGCTCGTCCACGAGGTTCGCCAGCAATGCAGACGCAAGCCACAGCGTGTGGGGAGCATATGCATTGCCTACTCGTTTGCTCGCGTCCTGCAGACGGCCGTCGGGTCGAGTCATCCTCGGGCAGCCTCACTAATTGTATGGACGATGTTGCAGCAGAGAGCAGGAAGTTCTGTGTAAACTGCCGCGTCACGCCAAGCATCCCGCGCGTCAAATGGCAAAAGGCCATGAGATCGGCGAACGTGTTTCTTGTCGTGTTTCTTGTCGTGCCATGGGGGTTCTCCACGGGGCGAACGTGAGTTCACTTCGCTGCGATCACACGTACAGGCATCTCTGTTCTGGATGGCCTGGTCCAGCGTTGCAATGCCTCGTCGCATGGGACCCGGTACCCGCGGCGCTAGAAGCAGTTTGACGAGATGGTGCCCGACCCAAGAGGCCAAAGGAGCGTCGTGCAGCTGTCCCCGCCTTGCGAACCATAGTGCCAGTGAGCGGAAAGAATATGGTGATGTATGAGAGGCTGAGCCGAGGCAAGCAGGCTCCGAGGGCTGAGCGGGTGAGTGCTGACATGAATGTGTCAACCCCTTCCCACACAGCGCTGCGCAGTTTTGATATTGTCAGCAATGAGTGTGAATGCGGCGATCTGCGATGCGTGGACTGTATCGCAGCTGGCCGCCTGTCTGATCCAAGCTGCTTGACTGCTGGGAATGCTGGCTTGCAGCGTCAATAGACTGATGGTATCATGACATACACGTACATACAGCGTGCCGCTCCCACGCGTCCGCTAAGACCCATTTCAGTCTGCGCGGATTCGCTCTATCTGCTGAGCGCAATGTCGTCAATTCTCAGAATCATCTTCACCGTCTCGCTTGCCAGCTCAATCGCGCTCGTGGACACAAGCAAAGGCTGCATGACCCCTTCCCCAGTACCCGAGGCACTCTTCTCCTCGCCGCCCATTACACCAACGCCACCGCGCTTGATCGATACACCCACATTCGCCTCCCCCTTCGCATGTCTTGCTCTCAGCTCCGTTACGACCTTAATGGAGTTGAGACCGGCGTTCTCCGCCAAAGTCACTGGCACGATCTCGAGCGCATCCGCGAAAGCTTTCCAGCATATCGAGTCGGGATACTGCGCGGTCGTCGCGGCCTGGGAGAGTTGTGTGGACACGGCCATCTCTGGCGCCCCACCACCTGGTAGGAGCGCACGCTTCTTGACCAAGCAGCGGATGACACACATGGCATCGTGAAGCGATCGCTCAGCTTCGTCTAAGATGAGCGGGTTGGCACCACGGGCTACAATCGATACGGTCCTCGGTGCGTTCTCCTTTGCGTGCTTGACGCCGGTGATCTTGGTATACCGTGCGCCCAAGCTCGAGACCTCTTCAACCAGATCGGCAGAGCCAAGCTTGTCCTCCGTGAATGAGTCAATGTCTGCGATCGGCTTGCAGCCTGTAGATTTGCAGATGAACTCAACCTCATCTCTCTCGATATCCTTGACCACCAGAATACCGAGTTTGTATAGGAAGTGCAGTGATAGATCGTTGACAGCATCGCGCAGAATACTCTTTTGGATCAGCAGCACGTTGCACTTGGCCTTCTTGATTTTCTTCGCCATGTTGAGCAGGTACGTCCGCTCCTCCTTCAGGATCTTGTCCATTTGCCTGTAATCGTTGACCACGATTTGATTCTCCATGTCCGGCTTCGGTGGGCTGAGCTGGAACTGTATGAGTCCGATCTTCGCCTTCTCTATCCTCGTTGGCCCGCCTGCGCTCTTCACCACTTGTTGACCGAGCACTAAGCCCTCGAGCATTTCGCTGTCGTCGATGACACCCCCTGCCTTCTTCAATATCCGCACGTTCCTCAAGTCCACATTCTGGGCATTGGTTGGATTGATAGTCCTGAGCACGGCATCTACTGCCATAGGCGCCAGCTTCGGCTCCTGGCTTACAATTTTCGAGGAAAGAGATGTCGAGGCGGCTTTCAGCAGCGTATTTCGGTCGGCAAGGTTGATTGGGACGCTGATCTCTTGCAATATCTCAACAGCTCGTGCCGCTGCTCGTTGGAAGGACTCGGATATGACGGTGGGGTGTATGCCTTTTGACAGGAGCCTCTCCGCCGCACCTAACAGACTGCCTGCAATCACCACGACAGATGTGGTACCATCGCCTGCCTCGATATCCTGCGCATTCGCCAAGTCGACCAGCATTCGAGCTGCTGGGTGCATCACACCAATGTCCTTCAGCATCGTGTTGCCGTCGTTTGTGATGATTGTCTCGCCTTTGCCTGTTTGAATCATCTTGTCCATACCACGAGGCCCCAACGACGTCCGGATGGCATCTGCGACGGCTCTCGCAGCAGTGATGTTTCCAATGCGGACAGCCTGTGGCTTCTCCTTATCCCTGAAGGCATTGTTGCCAGCATTTGAGCCGGCGCCTTGAGCCATGTTTGCGTGCAGGTTGACTACCTGCACTCCAGCCTGGTCGAAGAAGTGTCCGAGATGTGATCTGGAGGCGCTGAGAGCTGTAGCTTGGTGTAATATGGAAGGTCTCATCAAAAACCGCGTTCGCGAAAGCAGGTGGTGTTTGCCGAAGCTCAGCCGACGCTCGTACTACCTAAGGTACCGCCTTCGCCGCTGGTACATCCACCAGCTGCTATCTCCGTTTACCATAAACTCCATCAGCGACATCCAAATCTCCAAAGTCGAGATTGGAAACCTCCTCGTTATAGCGCATAACATCTATCCGCTCCATCAGCACTCGCCTCCATCCGCGCGTCTGCTATCAGGTCATCCTCACGTGCTGCTCCCAGTAGCGAGACGCCGACGCGATGCCTTCCGCAACGGGCCAGAACTGGGAGAAATACCAGAAGAAGTTCGCCGACGACGAGCAGGAAGAAAAGAAGATCACACCGCTTACAGATGAGTACGTGGATGATGCGTACAGTAGCAGTATCGACACTACTGACTGTTGGAAAGGGACATCCAAGTTCTCAAGACCTACAACTCCGCACCCTACGCCGAGGCCCTGAAGAAGCTCGAGAAGCAGATCAAGGACAAGCAAACATCGGTGAACGAGAAGATCGGCGTCAAGGAATCAGACACTGGACTCGCGCCGCCGCATTTATGGGATATCGCAGCCGACCGTCAACGCATGAGCGAAGAGCAGCCGCTACAGGTGGCGCGCTGCACCAAGATCATACCCGACGAGAAAGACTCAGAGAAAAGCAAATATGTCATCAACGTCAAGCAGATCGCCAAGTTCGTGGTTAACCTGGGCGAGCGCGTATCACCAACGGACATCGAGGAGGGCATGCGCGTGGGAGTGGACCGGAACAAGTACCAGATTATGCTGCCGCTGCCACCCAAGATTGATCCGAGCGTGACGATGATGACGGTCGAAGACAAGCCGGATGTTACATATGGCGATGTGGGAGGCTGCAAAGAGCAGATTGAGAAGTTGCGAGAAGTGGTAGAGATGCCGCTGCTCTCGCCGGAGCGCTTCGTCAACCTTGGTATCGACCCGCCCAAGGGCGCCCTTCTATACGGACCTCCTGGCACTGGCAAGACTCTCTGCGCCAGAGCAGTTGCGAACAGAACAGATGCAACCTTCATCCGTGTCATTGGATCCGAGCTGGTGCAGAAGTACGTGGGTGAGGGTGCAAGAATGGTGCGCGAGCTTTTTGAGATGGCACGAACCAAGAAGGCCTGTATCATCTTCTTCGACGAGATTGATGCAGTCGGTGGTGCGCGTTTCGACGATGGTGCCGGAGGCGACAACGAGGTGCAGAGAACTATGCTGGAACTGATCACACAACTGGATGGATTTGACAGCCGAGGCAACATCAAAGTTATGTTCGCCACCAACAGACCATCAACCTTGGATCCAGCCCTGATGAGACCTGGACGTATCGACAGGAAGATCGAGTTTGCTTTGCCGGATATGGAGGGCAGAGCAAATATTTTGAGGATTCATGCAAAGTCGATGTCAGTGGAGAGAGACATTAGATGGGAGCTCATCTCGCGTTTGTGTCCAAATGCTACAGGTGCTGAGCTACGGTCAGTGGCTACTGAAGCTGGCATGTTTGCCATTCGAGCGCGGAGAAAGGTGGCAAGTGAGAAGGACTTTTTGAGCGCAGTCGAGAAGGTCATCAGGGGTGGAACGAAGTTCAGCTCGACCGCTGTCTACGCGCAATATAACTAGATGGCGTCAAATGCGGCATTTGTATTATGGCTGGTCATTAGCAGCATGAGCAACTTGGATGCGGGAGACGGCGATCCTGTCGAGGCATCCGCACTAGAAGTGTAACAACAGCAGTTTATGAACCCCGACTCAAACCACGAGGAGGTCATTTTTGCCAAACAGTCTGCGCGACGTGTCTGGACTCCGCTACGCATGTATGTATTGTAATTCAGCTTGTCGCAGAGTCCGATCGCCCTGACCAGATCTGAGACAGTGGAGCTCGTGCCTTCCTCACTCGGAACCAAATAAAGTTTTCAGTAAGCGCTAGCCGCATGGCAACATCCTCGCGTGCGAAGCTTGTGCTCAAGTTCAACGTCTGCCATTCTGACCCTTAGACTTGACATCTGAGAACCGCATGAGCACGGTCATCACCAGGTCATTCGCTCAAGATGGCACCAGCACCGACAACATCCGCATTCATACCTCCGCCGCCACTTCCTGAGTATTATCAGAAGACACCTAAAGTGATAGTAACAGTCAAGACCCCAGAGAAGGAGGAAGCGGCTTCGCGGACTCAATCGGCAAAGACTGACATGCAAGCACTTGTGGTGAAGACCAAGACCACGCCAAAGGAGAAACCAAGCAAACAAGACATCACCACCACTCATACAAAAGCTCAAATCGGCATCCCAACCGTCGGCGATGCCATCGACGCGCGTATGTTGACACCGCCGATGACGAAGTTCGATGTGCCGCCACTGGCCGTTTACCACATCTGCAGGATTTGCCTGAGACCACGCAGCAACCGATACCACCGCGAGCACCCGATTCCCGTCAATGGCGTCCCTCCACCACCAGGCATCTGTCGACGCTGCCGCGTGAAGAAGGTCGAGGAGAAGGGAGTGGTTGAAGAGGATGTCGTTGAGGTCGTCAAGCTCCGTGACGAGCGGCCTGGCTGCCCAAACCTGTTTCACGGAGGCGAGAGCAACGAGATGCGAGTTGGCCTCCGTGCTTTCATCCTGGACCCAGATGTGGTCTCCGCAGAGACAGCGTCCAGACGGCGCGATCGCGAAGTTCTCAGGAAGCTGGAACGCGGCGAGCGGCTGCACAAGGTACAAGAAGTACATGAAGAGTCGAGCGAGGACGAAGAGGAGACAAGACGTATCAGGTATCGTCATGTCTACGTGCGAGAGAGATCGGTGAGTGCCAATCCGCAACCAGCTGCGGCAGATGTTGACGAGGCTCCACTCCCAAAGCCGAAGACGTCTGCCAGCTCGACAGCACAAGATGCTATCGATGCCGTCAGCCTACTATCGCAAGAGCCGGTAATGACAACTGCTACAGCAGCCGCGGCTAGTATGCAAGTCCAGCCGACGGATACTCAGCAGGCGTTGACCACCACCCAAGCTCCACCAACCATCGAAGTCATAGACGCCGATACGGTCAACGTCAAAACAGGAAGAGCAGTCTCTTCCAAGGCATCGTCGTCGGCTTCGTATCCTGTATCCAGGTCGGAGACTAAAGCGTCTGTGCACATTATGGAGAGCTCTCAGCCCAGATTCACGGAAAGTGATATCCGGCGTTTGGCTCGGGAAGAGGTTGTTAAATTCAGGCACGCCGAGCGGAAGCTGGAAGCTCACCCGGATGCATACGCTCATGGACGTCTGGTCCCAGTTGCGCGTCGGATTGAGAAGAGCAGAGACGTCAAGGAACCCCGGCCATGGGAGGAGGTTGAAATTCGTGTAGTAAACCAAAGCGAGTCTGGACAGAAGGTCTCATTGCAGGCAGCGCACGCTGGTTTCATCGACCGTGATGTGAATTCTGAGCATGTCTCTCAGCGTTCCAAACGCTCGACTGCCGATAATCGCTCGGGCGAGCATACTAGCACCAGAGACAAGCCAAGCTCAGAGCCTAAGTCCCAGCCGCAACACTCTCATACGGGCAGGCGGGACTTCGCATATGAGGCAGACTCCCATACTTACTCTGCATCGAGAGGGTTGAAGATGGGAAGCGAGAGGGTGACAGAGAGGTCAGCGTCACAACACGAGGCTCCGTACAGACACTCAGGAGCAGAAGGCCAGATTCACAAGGGACGCGAAGTGCTCGTAGAGTACGAGCGGGTATATCGACCAGGGAGCAAGAGCAACAAATCACCTCAGGCTCTGCAGGAGACCAAGCAATCCTTTCGAGGCGACAGCAGCGGGCTCAACATACCGGGACCAACCACAGGATTCTCGAGCAAGCCACTTCCTCCGGAGAGCGATCCACCTGTTAGCGTTAAGATGCGGGAAGTCCTGAGTTGGGACCCCACACAGCGTTTTGAGGCAGGTGATCCATGGCAGGAGCCACCAATTAAGCACAACGTAAAGGAAGTGATCCAGGAGGTTGAGCAGCCACGTCTGACTAGATCTCGCACCGATTCGCGAGTCTCCGAGCGAGTACGGGAGCCCACGGATGGTGCCGATCGTGAGGAGCGAGCGACCAGTGTGCGATCTTCAAGATACTCGGAAAGCGGCTATCTTGATGGTAACAGTGCAACGAAGACTGCAAGCCGCCAAACTTCAAGGGTCGCAGAAGATGCCAAAGTGATGGATGATGAAGACTCCGGTGGTGGCGGTGCTCGAAAGCCAGCCTCTGGGCGTTTAACTCCGTCGCAGAAGTCTCAAACGCGAGCAAGCTTTCGTGACAGGGAGGAGGTAGAGGATGACAAGACTATGTGGCCTGGCTCATCCTCATCGCGGAGTGGCCTAGATCAGGGCGAAGGAGATGGGAACGCCGCGTGGACCCAGGTATCTGTGGCATCTCGCCAGTCTGGCAATGAAAGCTTCGCGGCGATTCAGTCCAGACCACGCGCCTTCGATCGCAGAATGGCTGCAGTGAGGCAACAAGAAGCCGGGAGCCGTGAGGTCGCGGCTAGCGCGTCTGAACAGCCGACTCGACCAGGCACACAGCAGTTAAGAGACTCTCAACCACTTCGTGATGACGAGTACATCTGTGTTCGCCGTGTCACACGTCCACTCAATGACGACGAGGAGAGAGTCTCACATGATGACTTGCCTGCGAAGCACCGTACCTATGTCGACCGATTCTTTCGTGAAAGCTTTGAACCTATTGGTAATGGACCAACAAGGAAGGATGGGCGGCCGACCGACCACTGGATAGAAATGGAGGAAAGGCTGGAATCTGGGAAGAATGCGCAAGGACGATCTTTGCCAGCACAGCAGCACACATCAGTAGCCCGGCTTAAGGACGAAGATAGCCGCATGTCGAAGAAGTCTGTGCGTCAAGCATCGTCTGCCGAGGTGCAGCCTTCTCGAGCACAACAGCAGAGGCGGCATTACCGCAGAGAGACGAAGGGAAGCCCAAGCTCGACTAGCACGCGGGTTCGATTCGCAAGTAAGGTTGAAGTTTCGCCGACGCCTCCAGGCAGCGATGCCAGCTCGACCCAGTTCCGTATCATCGGGCCGCGCGGGGCTTCAAAAAAGCTCGTGGACGGTGAGAGCGGCGAGGACTTGATCGCGGAGTATGAGAACCGTGGTAGAACCAGGGTGCGAAGAGATCGAAGGCATCATGAGCCTATCGAAGAGGAGGGTTCAGAGTATTACTATGAGAAAAAGCAGTCTGCTACCCCAGATGCACCTCAGAGGAAGGATGCGATTAACCGATGGGACGGGGTGGACGACTCGCAGTATCAGCCGCGCAAGAGTAGGCCTTTGCACAGGGCTTTGAGTGAGAGCCCGTCGCGTGAACGACTCACGGAGACCTTCGGCGGCTCTGCAAAGACGATTGAGCTTGCTGGCGCGTACGAGCATCGGGAGCCGTGGCACGCGACGGTCGAGACTATCGAGCGCGAAGGCTCAGGCAGGTGGTAGGGTGCCGCCTTGCCAAGCGGTGCGATTGCATATCACGCTGGTAGCGAGAGATGACACAGAACGATGACGAGTTGTATAGGCCGTGAAAGCAAGGGGTACTACGAAATAGAGAGTTTGTAACCTAGACGTCCTCGAAACTGCCTTGCGGTCCAGTGGGAGGATGGAAGCTTGGTCAGCACTGACTCAACAGGCGCTTGGGCCACACTACTGGGATAGAAGCATTAGGTTAAGTTTGGACTTGACGACTTTCCGGCCTCATGCGGTCTCACTCTGAATCCATCCCCACACTCTTCTCCTCCGCATTCGTCTTCGAACGTCCTGATGAACACGTGGACCACAGATGGCGGAAGCCGGCGCTCGTCGGCCTGAGCACAGTAGGTACTGTCCAATGATAGCCCCCGACGCCCCTCCAAAACCGCGGGCATGAGCGCGATGAAACAAGTTTGGATCCCTGCTACTCTACAACGACATGAAACAACACAAATGCGGACGCCAGTCTGCATTTGCTCTGTCTGTGCCGTAAAAGGTAGGGGAGACACAGCTCAAGGGACAGGCTTCAGTACATGCCACGACGCGATTGGAGGCTTGTTACCACATGGCTGTCAGAGCGTTGTGACGTCTCAGGATTTCGGTCTGTCACAGCCTGCATGACACTTTGTCACCGGAAGGTATGGATAAGTGTGCGCTTTGTAGGTTTCGGGGCGGTGTTGGATCACCTTCTGCTCTCCCAAAGCTCCTGTTTTATAAGTGTTCGCACGACTTCCTACATCTCCACTCAGAGTCATTGCGCTTTTGGCTCCGACGTTTACTGCAGTGTCTCACAAGAGTATGTGTTCGAACTCTGGAGTTGACCCAAGGGGATCCCGGTAACTCAACTATTGGCTCCGGCGACCATGAGGATCCTCGCGATCATACCGGTCGTCTGCTTCGTGGCAGCCTTAGTGCTGTCCTTTCTGTGCCTCTTCGCCGGATCGAAGAAAGGCTTTATGGAGGACTATGCTCTGGTGACCGTGAGTTTCATGTCCGCTTTCCTCAGTGTCTGCATTCGACTGACTCTGACAAGCTCAACACTTCACGTATTGGAACAGATCTCTTCAACACGACGGACACATCCTCCAACAATCCCGTCATCAACTGGCTTGATGATCTGAGCAATTCCATTGAGAACGAGATCGAAAATGACATCAACAGCCTTGCCAGGAGTATTGCAAAGGACCTTGGTCTTCATGACTTTTATTCGGCACACATCCTGAACTATTGCGAAGGCTACTACACGCCTGGTGCAGTGCCCAATGCGACCTTGCATAGGAGCAGCATCGACAAGAACGTCACGCACTGCTCTAGCCCCAAGGACGGGTACATTTTCCACCCGCGGGTCCTTTTGCAAGCCGATCTAAACCGCACTGGCAATAGCAACGTGAATCTCTCAACTTTGCAATGGCCCGACGAAATTGACGAAGGCCTCAAAGATCTTCGTATCATAGCCACAGCGATGTTCGTACTCTACTGTATCGCCACAGCCTTCATCGGCGTCGGCGTCGTGCTGGCGATAACTGGGTTTCTCCTGGACGGACGACTGAGCGCATTTGTCAACATCGTCGTTGACAGCATGGCATTCGTGGCGAGTCTTCTGGCATCAGCTCTGGCCACAGCGGTTGTGGTCAAGGGTACGCATGTCATCAATAAGCATGGCAACGATATTGGTATAAGCGCCAAGGAGGGCAATTGGTTCTTGGCGATCACTTGGGCGGCGACTGCGATTGTTCTGGTGGCGAGTTTTGTGTGGTGTGTGGATTGTGTTGTGGGCCAGAGTCGTCGCAGAGGTCGTCCAAAGTATACCTTTTCATCTAAAACGGTGGTAAGCAAGGTCCTGCAAAGGTAGCGTGAGCGCAGGTCGCCATGTACCTCGTTAAATGTCGCTGTGGAACTGTGGTAACAATTGGTCTCGCTTTACTAGAATGAGCATAGGATGCATAATGCCTATCCACGGACGAAATTTCAAGGGGACGCCTAAATATGCCGTCTTGTCCAGGAGGAAGAGTGACGACGTATTCGCGGGCTTGATTCACCTTTCCCATTGGTCTCTGCGAGTTGGCACTTTTGCGCCAATTCGCTTGCCCTCAATCGAGAACGAGGCTGTCTGCGTAGCTTGGCAATCACACCCACCATCGACAGGTGCAAGTCAGCCGGCGTCCATCTGCCCATAAGGGTGATGGTGCTTGATCCAATGCCAGGTGGGTATACAAGCTATCCGTATACACTTCCATACTGGATGGGCGAAAATGCAATACATCAGAATTTCACGGCTGACCTACATCACCTGACTGGAAGCTCATGCATTTATCCTTGCGCTTCACGCTTGCTTGCAGCATCGATATCAGAGGGGCCCTTTATGTTGCGCTGTTCCGTCAACCTTGGAAAGGCAGAAACCTCCGTCTTTTTGCCAGAGCCCACATGCATCTGGGTCGACCGGATACTTGTGTGTTAACTTGACACCGATCGCACTGTTCACCTGCCCAAGGTCAGAAAGAATCGCTGGCTCCTCGAAACTTTCGCGTCTTCGCATATTGTAGCCGTCCACCGAAAAGTCAGTTCGTGCATGCTGCAGGTGCGGTTCACGCTATGTAGGCTCATGGTTCGGAAGGTTCATCACCAGATCATCATTCGATCCTCACTCGCGAACACGTTCGAAGCAAATTGAAGCTTTTATGTTGCAGTACTACAAATGATAGTCTCAAAGATGCCCACCCCGCACCAATTCCTTATCGTACAAGCTATCGTCTCGTAAATTGCGCCCCATATCCGTGCAATGCTAATGTATCCCCTAACATGAATCCAGAACAAATTGAACTTTTCGCCGTATCGTACCTTTGAAGTCACAGGTTGCCTGACGCCATGCTCGTGGAGAAGAATTGGGCTCATCCATTCGATGCGCCGTTCACCAGACTCCAGAACGCCTGCCGTACCGTCGTTGCTGCTGCAGGCCCGCTGAAGCTAGTCCAGCATACGTCAATGCATGTATGCAAAGCGTTCAAGAAGCCCATTTACACCACGACCACCGCCACAATCCTTCAATTGACTTCTGTGCCACAGTTCGAGCAGCGCTTGCCCGGGATGACCCAGATCGTGACCCCTTTCGCTAAGCATGTAGGGCAGCGGCGACCCGGCACCTGTGCTATGTCAGTCGATGCAAAATAGACCCACATTATGCAATATCGTAGCATACCGGCATTGTGCGGATTGGTAGGTGACAGTCTGAGTGGTATCTTCCAATGTCCCACTCGGCTTGCTCAGACGAAGAGATTTGCTTTCTGCGTAGTGTGCGATGAATATGGCGAGAGTGCCTGTGGAAGGCCATTGTTATGAAATGACCGGGCGTGCCGTGAAGACTGGTTGTCGATGCGGAATTGATATGGTCGAGTGCTGAATGTAGTGAGTGAGTGCAACTGCCGGTTGGGGAACGCGTATCAATAGCTTTTATGGTAGAGATGTGGAAAGTGCAGTGTACTTATATCCCTAAACTGCGCGACCCAAACGCATGTAGTATCGAATGCTACTAGCAATGCTTGTAAGCGAGCAGAGATAGAGCAGGGTACCAGTCTCAACATGCCGTGGAATTGACCACTGTGCTGGGTTCGTCTTGCACTCATGGAACGCCGTCTAAGCACCCGCTGTTCGTTCTCCCGGTTTGTCACACATACCAATACCGAGAGTGGAAGCAATATGTAACTTCCACATAGGCCGAAGAGGACTGGGCCCGAACATAATCGCAAGATGCAGTCTAGGTTTATCCGGATGAGGCATCTCAAAGCCAGTGCGTGCATCGACTCGCAGCTGAGACCCAAGGCTAAGGCGACGCAGAATCCAAGTTGTGGTCGTTGATCAGCAGAATGGATCACATATGCCAGTGTTGCAACTTCAAACCCGCTCATTGGTTGCAGGTCTCCGCAATCATGAAATTGCGGCCGACAATGCGCTTGCGCAGGGCATGGATGCAGACACTGACAGCTGGTCCAACTGCGAGTTTCCGGCTGCATGAAAGATGCTTGAGACTTTTGTGATCAACTGAAAGTAGTACTGGGGGCAAGGAGCATATGCGGATACACTTAAGCGAGAAGCATGTCAGGAACTACATCGGAATGCTGACGTCCATCCATTCAAAGCAGCAAATGTCGAATTTGAGAAATTGGAAAAGGCAATGAAAAGTCCGGGTTGTCTGAAGATCTGGAAGGCAATGTGACATGTCGTCTTGCGCGAGCGGGCCGGGGTGGACCGGCAATCGGATCATCCCTGCTTACGGCTATGCAGGTGCTGGCATCCGCGTGAAGCTAAAAAGGCCTCGTACAACTTGCAGGCGCCAAGAGAGTTCAAGGAAGGGCTTCAGACCGTCTCGGTTTTGCACTTTGATCTGGCGAAGAACAGACCTTTGGCGTAGTGATGCTAGCGCACAAGTCTGAGCCAGAGGAGGGAGAAGATGGTGCTTAGAGCCCCGCTAATTCAGTCTAAATTATCGTTGATTGTTTTGCACGTCAGGCATACCGTGTCGGTGTCGTTGCTTCACATTGAGCCGTAGCAACGCCGATGCGAGAACCGGGCAAACGGGCCTGCCTTGGCGGATGGGATTCGTGATCGGTTTGTGCTTGATCGAGCTGGCCAACTCAGCCATTCGATCACAGAGCGGTGAGGATAGCAGCAGATCGTGTAATGCGAGAAAGCGGAGTGATCTCCGCCACGATCCTGAGGATCAGAGCGATGCTGGGTAAGCACACAGAGGGTCGTAAGCAGTCAGACGGTCAATCTCCTGAAGCGGATTCAGTGCGAGCATGATCGATCTAACCTGCAGTGAGGCACTGAGGCTTGTGAATCCGACAAGATAGTTGCATCGTCGTCAATGTGCGTCGTTGCCGCGTGTAATTCGCAACGAAGGTACACATCTCGTCGGTGGCAGACCCGTGAATGGCATGGAGCTAGTGAGTACCGACATGTGACAGTACCCTGCTTGCCATCTATGTAACACCAAGAAATTGGTCGTTGACCGTTTGTTGCCGCACGATTCTCTGGCGTTGCGGCAGATTCTAGGTGTACATATGTACCACGATGGCTCCACATAGTGGCTGTTGGCTTCGATTGGTTCCGATAGAGGATCTGTCGTTGCCAGGATGGCATAGTGGGGGACGAGGATGGGCACGGATCGCAGGGCCATCGATCTGCTGTACTCCATCCTGGGCAAATCAAATCATACTGTGTGTACCGATTCAGATCGGCAAGTCTTGGCTCGTTGCTACTTTGGACGTTCGCAGCCAAGGCGCTATACTGACCCTTCACAACGTGACCATGGAGCGGAAGGAGGACGACCCCTTTAGACACACCATCCAGGCCAAGACAATTCCACCCCAGCGGATTTCTTCTGGTACAACACATCATCCATGGCTGTGAACCTGTTACAAGGTGTCAGCCGACTGCGTGTTCTCAATTCGGTTGGGAACTGATGGTCACTCTTGAACTGATGTGGTTGATTGCGCGATAGCTGCGATCTCCCGAGCCATGCCGGCAGTTCCTGTCTGGTGGCTCCGAACGCTCCGTGCGTCTGTCCACGTGCGGATGCTGACCACGGATCTGGAAACGCAGCGCTTATGTGGGACCAAGCCGAACATGTAGCCGCACGACATGACGACGACCATCAGTGCTTGCGCCGTACTGCTCGCCATGGCATGCACTGTCGCGCGAGCGACAAAACTCACCGACCTTTTGCTTGCGTGGTACGATTGAGGCTTGCCAGCCTATAAGAATCTGCGCCGAGCTCGCTTAATCTGATGAGTATGCAAATGTGTTCTCGTGATACCATCACCCCTAATAGGACACAAGCACAGCGTTCCACATCCTGAAGAACGTTAATTTGGTCCCATGCCTCGAGAAGCATCTTGTTTTCGAAGGTCGGATCGTAGCAGCGGCCAGAGGTTGACTGGCCTTTGGGCTCCCCATCCCTACTCTTGCTCTCTTACGACACTGTTCGCTGGACGTTCTCCATCCTCCTTTTGTGATGGCGTTGGCATGTTTTTGGATCCTGGATCAAGTTTTGCGCACCAACACAACCGTATGGGTCTTCTGCCAAATATGATCGGCTTCAGAAGATCTATAGACTGCAGTCTTGAGTTGCCAGCCGCCACCGCCTGCCGCCGGGAACAGGCTCCCCTCGAGCATCATATGCGCGTTTGATACTTGCCAGCCAATTGCCAATCGAGCGCAAGCATCTGCATCGGGTGGCCAATGTCTATTCGGGTCAGCAACGGCTTTGACGACTTGGACCCCAGAGTTTGCCGCACAAGTCACCAAGAAGGTCACAACTGCCTTTGGAGGATTCATGTTGTTGTTTTTAAATGTCCGAATGACAGCCGACGGCTCCGGAGTCAGAATGCGAGCAGCATCTTGATCATGATCAGATCGTGACAGTGATCGTGGGCTTATTCTGAGCGAAACGGTATCAAGCCAAGTTGTCCAGTGCGTCCGAGTGTCCCAAAGTGATTCGCAGAGTATACATCTGCGATATTGCAGATAGTAAAGTCGCGACTGGTCAAACTTTCGAGCTTTAATGAAGGCGTCATCTTAGTCATCGTGCACAACCTAATCTGGAAGCCTTAGGTTGCGCTTTATCACGCAGCACGTCTTTCATCCTTCTCACTCGTTGGACATTGACCATAGTCCTCCAAAGTATGAAGTCGAGAGCTGAAGCGGAGCAAGAGGTCCGTAGCTGGGGGTTCACGCATGTCTTCACTTGGAGCGATGGCCCGTATGCGCACCTTCCTATTTCGACTCACCACGTTTGACGCTAACTCTGAGCAGCAATGCCCACTACCCACCACACACGCATTTGGGGCTGACCACTCATCTCATACTCAAGGGCGAGCTCAGCGTCAGATATCCCGACGACCAGGAGCCGAAAAAGGAGGCTTTCGGGCCAGGTGGGAGATTGGATGTCGACGCGGGGAGGCGTCATGAGGTGTGGATGAGCAAGGAGGGATGCGAATATGTGATCGGAGAATGAGGTAGTGTCGATCTTGTACGCTGGTCTAATCTCAATTCCAACGACCTATTGTGGCGAGCGCACGAGCTACTCAGTCGGGAACTGCAATCTTTCTGCCGGCACCTCTGCTTTGCCGTCCAACTGCTGCCCTTTGAATACCACTTGCATTAATTTCTCGAGCCTCGTAACAGCTTCATCCCCAATTTGATAGTGCACCACCAATCTGCCACCTAGCAACCTGAGACCCACCTTTTCGCCCTCCTTTATCCACTTTTCCGTGCTAATACCTGCAGCTTCGAGGTCAAACCACACCATATTCGTTTCAACGGGATTTGTGACTTTACCGCCGTAACTCTGCCACAGATCCGAGATTTGATGCGCACGTGCGTGGCATGCTTTCAATTTACCACCGAGGAATGTATCTTCAACGGCTACACGTGCAGCAGCAGTAACAACGCCCGCTTGCCGCAAACCACCGCCAATGGACTTGCGGATCCAGCGAGCGCGCTCGCGCAAGGCTTTGGTGCCTACGATGATGCTGCCGATAGGTGCGCCAAGGCCTTTCGAGAAGCAGAGGGATACGCTGTCGAAACAGGCACAATATTCCTTCAGGGAGCCGGCATTTGCTGCGACTGCTTCCCACAGACGAGCACCGTCTAGGTGCATCGTGATGTTGTGTTCTCGAGCCCACGCTGCAATGCGTTGTGTCTCCTCCAAAGGCAAAATGATGCCTGCCAGGGTGTTCTCCAAGCTGATAAGCTTGGTTGGACAGGAGTGTATGTCGTTCGATATCACCGTCTGCTTCTTGACGTCTTCCAAGGTCACGTACGCACCGTTGCTTGGGGTCACAGGCTTGACCAAAGCTCCGCACAGCGATGCCACACCTCCTGCTTCCCATTCCAATATGTGCGATCTATGATCCGTGACCACGCTATGCGGGGGAGCACCAAGGTGTGTCCTGATAGCAACCTGGTTGCCCATGGTGCCTGATAGGACAAGCAAGGCCGCTTCTTTGCCTGTGAGGTCTGCGATGAAGGACTCGAGGTTATTCGTGGTCGGGTCATCTTGGAACACGTCGTCGAGCAGGGTGGTAGAAGCGATCGCGTTCAGCATACGCGTTGTCGGCGTTGTAACTACATCGCCTGAGTACCAATGCCACTTTGTTAGCAATTTGCTTCATGCGATCGACTGGGACTTCGTCCTTACTGCGAAAATCAAAGGCAGCGGGTCCAGGCGACGACCAATTGTTCACCTTCACATCTCCATTTGCAATATGTTGCGCCTCTCTCTCGATCGCCTGCTGCTGCTGCGCAGATGCGCTATTAGTTGCCATACTTCGGCCAATTCTGCCAATTGGCAGAGTAGCTCGAATTGGTCTTCGTGGAGTACGAGCGAAACAGCGAGGAAATGCTGAGAGACACGAAGTGGTACTTGACCTCAAGATTGCACCGTGCCTAGCGAACATCTGAGCTCTGCAATTCCTGGGATCTGCGGCCTTCGTATTCGAAGCTGGCGATGTCTGCTGGCAATGTAGTACAGATACACACATTGTGATTGTCGCTTGCAGGGCGGGCGCTAGTGCTACATTAGGAAGGACGTTTCCCGGCGGAAACTCGAGAGCTTAGCATACAAACGGCTGATTGCCGAAGTCTGGGTGATCAATTGACAGCCTGATAGCTTTCAAGTGGTGGAGACCAGGATCACTTACTGACTGACTGATCTGCTGAGACGACATTCCCAAGTAGTAGTGTGCTGGGGCCATAAATGGCCAGATCATACGCAGAGAGGAGATTCAAGCTCGGCATTAACCGTGGCTCTCGCTAACCGATACCACTCTACTGTACATTCGTTGTAGTATACATCTGACTGGCATGCCCTTTGTGCAAATATCGGAGCTCCTAGCTTTTTGCTGCGCGCATTAATGGATGAGAACCGAACTCATGCACATGATCCTTGTCCTCAAACTTCCCCGGTGAATGTATCTCTCCTATCTAGACTGCTCCCTCATTCTTGGCCGCCTGTGATTGGGCTTGTGCCGCCACGCCGCCCTTCTCGGTATGTCCATGAGCCCTTTGCTCACGCGAATGGGCTAGGTTGGCGTCATCTTTGGTAATATCCTCCGGATTTGTGGCAAGCTTTTGAGCCACATCTCCGCCGACCTCAGCGTAGTTCTGGATTTTTGCCTGAGCGGACTGCTCGGTAGGATGGCTTGGACGGGCAGCGCCTTCGTTAACAGCAGCAAGATGCTGAGCGTCCGAACTGATGGATTCGGCAGGTGGTTGACTTTGACCAATAGCGCGAGCCTTCAAAAGCAATTGATAGAAGGTCAGTGGACGTCTCAACACGAGTACCCTACCCACTAGTACTCACCTCGCGCGACTTGAGGTAATTGGCATCCTATGCGTGCTGTCAGCTGGTGTTTTACATCGAAAGACGGCAACGGCATTCACCTCAGATGTAACCGCTTCCGGCGCGTTCTGCATCTTGTTTCCGATTTCTTGAGCGGCTTGCTCAAAATTCCTCGTCTTGCCGACCTCGCTCTGCATTTGAGCTGAAGTGGAGCCCTTGGCTGGGCCGCCCTCAGATTTTGCAGTCTCGCTGATGACCTGGCTGGTAGCAGTCGGTTGTGCAGCCATCCTGGCAGTTGTGCTGATGGATTGTGTCTGAGTTGATGGGTTGCTTGTTCTGCGGGCTCTGACTCTGAACGATGTCTGCAAACGTGGAGTCCGTTGCAATGTTTGAAAGACTCTGAACGTGGAAGGAGACATTTTGGGGAAGCAGGGACTGGATTGAAGAAACACTTGCCTCTGTCACACGAAGGTCGGAGACCGCATATGGATATATACGGGATGGAAGATTACCGTCCATGATGTAATCCACCGGACACCGCATCGCCACCCGCGACCGGAACTGTTAGATTATTCTTGATAGTTATTAAAGCCTGCACTCGTCGATGGCGTGTTTCTTGACCATGTGGTTCGATAGTGATTATGTACCTTACTGAAGTAACAATGTGATGAGATGGAAAGAGCTCCAGAAGGAGCTCGCTTTCAATGGTTAGTGCGGTGGTTTAGTAACCAAAATTGGGCTTCGCAACACATCCTCTCTCGTCAGAACACTCGGAATGCCTAGCTTGAAGGCTATGACCATAGATTGCTAGTCTTCTGCACTTTTCAGTCTTCTTGTACGATGCTTATAGTGTGGAGAACAGCAGTCTGTGAGGAAGATGGCTACTGTCGATCTTGCCCAAAGTACTAGGTATGTACCTAGTATCTTTGTGGATCACTGCAGCTAAGGTCGCGTCACAAGTTTCAAGTCCAGATATCGAGGCTGTCTTGGAACTACGCTTCATCATATGTACACCTTCTATTCGCATTCCACCAACCTCTTCTGCTGCAGACCGCAGATGAGGCGGCGCTACGCTGCGGCAATATGCAGCCCGCGAACGGATCATGACTCCTAGGGTCGTACAAGGCCAGTGCCACATGGAACGCCAATGATTTGGCTGATATGCTAGGTATAGGTGAGATACCTGCTGTAGCTTTCCTTATCTTCCGTTGTTGCCCTTCACACGCTTAGAGCAAGCTGATCGCACCTGCATGTCACCATATTTCTGAGGAGGCGATCCACGGGCCAGGACGAGGAACAGATGGTCGTCTCCATTGTAGCCACAGGCTCGACAATGCTTCCCGAGCTGTTCTAGCCTGAGTTACGTGCCGGACCAGACATTGAAGCTAATCCATCAAGACTTTGGGTACATCAAGGGTAGCTCGGCCAAGCCTGGAGTCATAAAGTTCCTTGGTGTGCAATATGCTGTGCTGGATGACCCCTTTTCGCCACCAGAACTCAAGCTCTATGACAAGAACGCTGTCACCAAAGCCACAAAACTTGGTCCGGTAGCGCTTTCCGATTCCAATGGAGCCAAAATTGAACAGAAAACCATCATCCAGCGTCGCGGGCCCCGATCTCACATACTCAGAAACACAATGCTTGAACCTCAACACCACCGTCCCGCTCGCGAACGATCTGAAATATTTGCCTGATGATCGTAGGCTTCCTGTACTCGTGTTCATTGATGGTAGCGGCCTCATTACTGGCTCTGCCAACTGGCCGCAATATGATCTCGCTCATATCGCAAAACTGGGTGCAAGCCGCGGCAGGCCATTTATAGCTGTTGGAGTCAATTACAGACCCGACGGTACTGGGGTCAGCTACTCGGACAGATGGCACGACGCAGAATTGCTTCCCAACAACGGCTTGCGGGACCAGCGCGCTGCTTTGCTTTGGATCAAACGGTACATTACTGGCTTTGGTGGTGATGCAGAAAACGTCACGCTAGCTGGACACTCAACAGGCGCAGCCAGTGTGTCTTACCACATGCGATCCAAAGAGCCGCTGTTCCGGCGTGCGATATTCATGTGTGGACTTTGTCTTGCGGTGCGTCCTCCGACGCAAGAAGAGGCCAACACACATCACGACGCCACCATCAGCAGATCATCACTGGCTTTAGACACGCCAGCACGCAGGAATCAGGTATGGCTGTCTGGTGACATCTACCCGACGAGTCGACCTAATTCACCATCAGAGCAGGAGCGTGGGACAGGCCCAGCTTTACCGAGGGCGAAGGGGACCGACCTACTTCCACCGCTGATCCCCAAGGATGTCCAGACTAGCATCGATTCCCAGCGCCTGAACGGTGCGGAAGCATCATGATCGGCGACTGTAGATTTCACGGGCATGTCTACAGCGTCCAGCTGGCAGCTCACAAGCGCGGTATCGGCAACACATCTCGCCAGTCTGTCTTCGAGACGCTCGAAACCGAAGACGCAAACAGGCTACTCTCGTGCTACGACCTGCACAGCCAGCCCTACGGATGACGACGAGGCCTTGTGTCGAATACTACGCTTCTTGACCGACATCACGGTTTTTGCGCCGACGGTACACCATGCCACCGCTTTCACCTCAGAGGGCATTACAATGTATGTCTACCGCTTCAATGAGCTCAAGCCATGGGATGGGCCTTGGGAAGCACATAGTACTCTTGCCCTAGACATCACACTCTTACTTCAAAATTTCAACGAGCATCTGGAAGGCTCGGAACGACAGTTCGGGCAACACTTTGCAGAGGACGTTGTTACGTTCGTGTACGGAGAATCTCCGTGGTGGCCGCAACAGGACGGAGCCGAGAAGTTGGCGAGGGTGTACGGTCCAAGTGGGAGATTCGAGGACGTCCCCGATGTGCCTGCGCAGGTTGGGAGACGAAAGGCCATCTTGGACTTGGCCGAGACTGTTGCAGGCGGGATGGACAAGCTGAAATCTGTTGCGGACGCCTTCCTTCTCGCTTCGTAGCATCGAACTTCAAATCGACAGATCAATTCTATCCGTCAGTTACAACATCTGTAAACGCGGTCCATGTGACTACCTGCCCAACACAGTCCTCACAACCCTCAATACTGCCTCTTTAGCATCATTCCTCATATCCATACTCCGCCAGCAAATCGTCCGATCAGGCCTCATAAGCACACACCCGTCTTCCTCAATTTCTCTCCTCCGCGACCAATCGCTATATACATCCTCCCAATCCTGCTTCCAGCCAATGCTGTACGCATGAATCTTCACACCCAAGTACCTCGACGCTTCGTAAGCCGCCGTTTTCCAGGCCTCGCCGCCCATGCCCGTGATCAGGCAGAACGCTCCATGGCCAGCGAGATCGATGGTTGAGATGGGCGCCTGGTTCGGCACTCGCTTGTTCACCCACGCGTGAGGAAGGCGGGAGCCGGGGAATGTGCTGAGTTGATATTGCAAGACTGGGTCTGCGGGCGGAGGTCTGGCCGCTTCTTTCTCATCCGTTAGGATCACCGAGTCAGACTCGTACCGCTGGTTCATCTCGATGCCTATGCCGCCAAACTCGTGCTCGGTGTACTTGACGGCAGTCCTGAGCTTTTCTCGCCGCAGTCTCCCGGCTTCAGTCGGGCTCGAGAGCTCCGCGAATTGCCTCTTGCGCTCTTCGACATCGTCGACGGGTACCGCGCCCAGGGCTTCCCAGACGTGAACGTGGTCCCGGAGGCCTTGATTTGCTCTCTTGATGACTCCTGCGCCAATGGGCTGGCGCTCACGGCTGTACGATTTGAGGAGGGATGGCGCTGCGAGCTCGTTCTCGACGTATGCGACTTTCCAGGCGAGATTGAAGGCGTCTTGGACACAGGTGTTGGACCCGAGGCCATTGAATGGAGGATGCCTGTGCACAGCATCGCCAAGGCAGAAGATCCGTCCCGACTCGTCATCATACTGCTCTGCCACAATCTCGTTGATGTACCATTTCGCCGCATCCAGGATTTTTATATCCACACTATCATCGCCAATCCATTGTCTGATCCGCTTAATGTATTCCCCGTCGTTAGATGGAAGAGCAAAATCCTTGGATCCGGGCTCTGGAAGGACAATGAACATGAATTCATGCCAAGGCTTCACCATTCGAGCGATTGCCGCCCAGCCCCATGCTGGATGCTCAACCTCGGGCTGCATAATCCAGTGCAAGTTCCCCGTCCGATGTTTCATGTATTTTGAAAGGTCGGTCTCTACGAGCAGATTGAGCGCCAGTCCTTGGCCAGGCTCTTTGATCAGCGGGATGTCCAGCTGTCTCATGACCTGAGATCGCGCACCATCACAACCGAAGAGGTATTTGCTCTTGACCGTGTACGTTTGCCCGGTCAAGTTGTCGATCAGCGTTGATGTTATTATTCCATCCGACTCAGATCGGTCGAATTTCACAAAAGTCGTGTCGAACCTGACCTTCCATCCATGGACCGTAGCATGTCTGACAAGAATCGGCTCAAGCCGTGTCTGCGGCAGGTCGACATGCCGGCACGGGCTCGCTGCATCGTATTCACCCTTGCGATCTGGAGAATTACCCCAAGAATATATACGTGCATATTCATCTCCAGCCATGTCGTGGCACCAGCGATTATGTTCCATATGGTCTCCTGTAGTCGCGACCTTTTTGACCTCTTCCTCAAGGCCGATCTCTCGCAAACATTCCAGAGCAGCAGGATTGGTAATGTGCGCTCGAGGCTCTTTAGCCGTGCCTGGTGCACCTGATATCATGATTCCAGTGAGTCCATAGCTTGAGAGAAAAGAGGCCAAAGCCGCTCCTGCTGGTCCAGCTCCAACGATGAGGAACTTCGTCTCGACTGTACCATTTGGCTCTTGTGGCGGATGGCCATTGGGCGTTGTGTCCGAAGCATTCGCCATATTCCGTTCCCCTGACAGTCGGACTCTGGCGGACCTCTGTGTGTCCCGGCGGGAACAAAGGTGTTAGACCACGTTCACCTGTTGTATGTTCAAATGGGACTGCGACCCAGCTTGTCAGTCACTAGTTATTTATATTGGTATACTTCGGGCATAATAGTGGCAGGAGTAAGTGGCCTTGGCCGCTGCCCTGGTGGATAGCCGAAGCGGGGTGGAATAGTGGAGACGGATTGTTTTAGCGTCAACCGAACAGGGCAATAATGTGGAGTCTTCACGAGGCAGTGCACGGATGGGACCGGACCAACGTACTTGGCTTCCAAGAGACGTACTCTTAGCACAACTGCCGAAACCACCTGTATAATGCATGTAGATCGCTTCCTCAGTAATCCTTCGTCGGACATCCTTTGTCCACGCTGTCTGCCTTGGTCTTCTCGGTGACCACTTCTCTTGTAAGCTTCATCAAATTCTCACCCAACTGCTCGTTGTTCGCCTGATCAGTGCCACGCTCTGGATGAGCAGGCGGACATATCCACTAGGCTAACGTCAGCTTCCGATGTTGATTAGAGAATGAGGTCTGTCCATACCTGGCCCGCTTCCTCGGCTACAGTTGAGGCGTACAGAGCAGACAAGCAACCCTCAAACTGAGACTTCTTGAACGGCTCCAGGGCGACGGACATGCCGTATCCACCGAGGGGGTATGGCTCGTGAATGTCCTCCTTTGTTTGCTTCGTTGACACGATACCGGGGTGAGTGGCGTTGACGATGATGTTTGGGTGTTGGCTGCTCAAGTGGCGAGCAAGGTACTTTGTGTACAGTATGTTCGCCAGCTTGGTGCGGCCATATTGAGCCTGAAATCGAGCGCACACTGATCAGCAATGCTCACTGGGGTTATGCTTGGCTCTTCTTACCATAGGACCAAGGTCCTGGTTGATATCGCTGATGGTGTCAAACTTCAAGTCTCCTGGAACATTTTGGTGGACATTGGAAGCTTGGTTGACGATGCGCACTTTGCTACCCCGACTGGCGGTTTTCTTGAGGAGAGGTAGCAAATGGCTGGTGAGGATGACATGACCAAAGTGGTTGAGCGCCATGTGGCGATCGACACCATAGTCTGTCAATTGATAGGTCATGATCCCACGTGCTGCATTGTTGACGAGAATATCCAGTCTGTCGGTCGCATTACTGATCTCCTTGGACACTGCGGCGACGCGCTTCCAGTCCGTCAGATCGCACTGGATCCATTTGGTCCTGTCGGCCTTGTCTTGGCCGAGCTCGTCTGCGATAGCCTTGAAAGCGCCATCAACGACTTCTTTCGAGACACTGAGGATGAAGAGCTTCGAGATGTTCTTGGACAAAAGACCGTGTGTGATGCCGTAGCCGATGCCTTCGCTGCCACCAGTCACGACGGCCACTTTGCCGCTCTGGTCCGGGACATCTTGGAGACTGAATTGTGCTCTTCCGGGTGCGAGAGACTGACCAAGGCCTCCCAAATTCTCTGCGATGGTGCGCTGGACATTGTCAATGATGGCGGTCATTTTGAATGTTCGATATGCTTGTTTGGGGAGGGACAGGGGTGTTGTCGATTTGTGAAGTGCAGTAAGATAGCGCAGCGAACGGCAGCCGACCGAAATCATCTCAGTCGTCCTTGCCTCATTGACGCAGCAACAGAGTGCACCTGCAGTGCAAGTACCTACCAGCGACAAACACCGCTGAGCTGGTCATGGTGACGTGCAGTTTTGAGTCGTGATGTCAGAGGCATTGCGCCTTCCGTGACTGGCTGGAATCGCTGGGCCAAACCTCCCATCGCTCCTTCTTTGCCAATGACTGTCGGGCGAGACTGGTAACCCGACTCTGAGGAGTCTGCGTGTGGGCGTAGACATCTGAAATGGGATTGCAGAGCTCAGAGTGCGCTAGGTTCTAGTCCTGGTCGACACGGAAATCATTTCCGCCTTCGGATCTCGCCTGTCTCGGTCTCAAGCATCCGCTAGACAGTAGTACCTAACTTCTAAACTCTGTAGCTAGGGCCTGCTTGGCCGCTGTTTGTATGGCAGCATGGGTCTTATCAGGACAGACTCGATACAGTACGTGCCTCTCTCCAGGTAGGCCTCACAGGTACATAGGCGCTCACCGTATGCGACACCAAAGGCCGAGTCTGCGACATTGACATACCCGTGCGATGGCGACCACGACGGTGGCACAAACCTCTTCCGAAGCTCGCGAGGCTGCCCAGGCTTACCTCAACGAGCGGCTTGCCAAGGGAGCCGGCCTCGAAGCCTCGAAAGGATTCACTGTACCAGTCATCAACATTGCACCGTCCTTTTCTTCTTCTCTCGAGGACCGCAAGGCCGTGGCGCATCAGATACACGACGCCTGTGTTACTTCCGGCTTCTTCCACATCACCGGTCACAACATACCTGAAGAGACTCGCCAGAGGATTCTGGGACTAGCCAAGCGATGCTTGAAAGACCAACCGCAGGAAAAGAAAGACGCACTCCATGTCAAGCATTCAAAGTACTTTCGTGGCTATGAGCCTGCCGCCTACACGCAGACAAATCCTGGAGACTGGTCTGTAGAGGATGCTCCCCGTGAAACAAAGCAGGCCTTTAATTGGGGGTATGAGGCGGGACTTGATCCGACTGGTGGAGATGGTCTTTACCGCGAATTGGACGGCGAGGATGTCAACGGCAATGTGTGGCCCAACGAAGACGATATACCTGGGTTTCATGAGACGGTCAAAGAATACTACGGTGAGGTGCTGGTACGTTTCTGATAGGTAGCAGGGTATCTCAGACATTGACTGACCTATGACCCAGAACCTCGCACGTCACCTGTTCCGGCTCTTCGCACTCTCGCTCGATCTACCTGAAGACTACTTCGATCTTATGACGACCCACCCAGGCGGCATTGCCCGTTTATTGTACTATCCCGCCAGTCCTCAACCGTCAGACCATGGCCAAAAGGGCAAGGAGGTTGGACTAGGCGCTCACACCGACTATGAGTGTTTCACAATCTTATTGTGCTCGTCGGTCTCTGGGCTAGAGATTTTGTCTCCGGACAATGTTTGGGTGCCTGCTCCCGCTGCCGAAAGTGGATTTCTCATCAATGTCGCCGATTTCCTCATGAGGTGGACAAATGGCAGATACAAGTCGACCGTGCACAGAGTGACGCCCACCAATGAAGAGCGTTTCAGCGTTCCTTTCTTCTTTAGCGTCAACTATGATCATCTCGTGGAGGTTGGTATATCGCGAATCCTCCTTACAACACGCTACTGACAAGTCTTAGACGCTACCGAGCTGTGTGTCTGCCGAGAACCCGTCCAGGTTCCCACCCGTCAGAGCGGGAGAGTATGTCTTGGAAAGGCTCAGAGCTACTGCAAAGGACGGCTAGTACTGTCAATATCGAGATCTGCTAAGCTATCTATGCATCCCAAGAACTCGCAATGGGACAAATCGGCCCGCAAAAGCGTACAACTCAGAGTTCCATACTCACGAGACGCCAGCAACTCCTCGCTAAAGATGCTCGACCTTCAAAACACGTTGGAATGACATTTCACACTAGTGATGCATCTCGTGCTTCCCAATAACCCTCCATCCTCCATCGCCAGCTCTGAAGAAAAGGCTTCAGATCTTTGTTGACCGGATCCCACCACTTCTCGTGCAACGATGCGACACCACCCTTCAGGTCGTCGACTGTAGGGTAGTGCATGTTCCATCTCGTATCTAGCTGGACCCAAGGCATATTACCTTCACGACGGTGCGCATAGTTGAGCAAATTCTGCTCGGGCAGGTGTGGATCGAATCGCTCCGGGATCGCGGTGAGGGTGGCGTAGTATTGCATCAGTTGTAACGATGGCTTGAGCACGAAGAAACCTGCGTTGAGGTAGTTGACGTTCGGCCAGTCGTTTTGCTCGTCGGTCGGAGGGAAGTGATGCGCGGCATTCATTTCCGGTACGCCAGCGAGAACGTAGGAAAAGGGCATAGGTGATTCGTCAGCGGAGATGGCACCAGCATTGTCATTAGTGATGCGTTCATTCACCGCACGATCTTCAAAGATGCCATCGAGCGGTGTGGTGAGGACCGTGTCGCCGTCCAGGAAGGCGATGCGCTCGAATTGTGTCAGCTGCCAGAGGCGGAGTTTGGACAAGACCTTCTGCCACGTAGAGATCTCTGTCTTGACCCAGCCAGAATCGAGGGCAGGGGCTTCCCACACCATTGCTCCATCACGTCTGAGGCGGTCGCGCTTATGCTCTGGTACATCGTCCGTGACCAGCACGATGAAGGGATAGTGGTTCTGAGTCCTGGTTTCCGGCGCGTGCAGTAACTGGTAGGCCAAGATGCGGGTGGCAATGAAGTATTTGTCGCGGTGAATATCGTCGATCAGTTCTGGCTCATATGGTCCAGCAAGGAAAGTCGCATACGCATATGTCGACTGCACGGAATCGAAGGTAGGATATGGCTGACCAGCGTAGTAGGTCTTCTTCGCTGCGTCGACAAATTGATCGACAGGTTGATTAGCGGGTATATCGACAGGTCCATTAGCAGGTTCGTCGAATGGCATCGTCTCCAGCGTGACATCTTTGACGTGTTCTACGAGAGTGTTTCGGTGGTCGTCGTATCGATCCGGTAATGGCGCGTACACGAACAGCCCAAAGAATAACAGTACTGCAATGGCCACATACAGGTATGTGTGCGCTCGTGGAATCCTCCGCCGGGGTGAAGGGCTGCGTTCGAGTGACCATCCCATGGTTAGAGCAATTTGTTGGTGTCTCCAGCAGGGTTAGTCGCCCAGGTCTGTGGCTCCTTAAGCACGTTACTGTCTCGCATGTGAGAGGTAAGAATGCAATACATGTAGTCACTGATGAAGGTATGGGTTACAGGCAAAGGGAACTGGACACACCGGTGCGTTGGCGCGAGGAATGCACCAAGGACAACATCATGGCATGTAAGATTTAAGCCTGACATCCTCTCTCACTACTCTGCAGATGTGCATACGAATACAAGACAGATTCTCACTGGTCGCGGTCGGTGCTTACTCCGGTCTGTGTTCGCCTGGCAAAACGGTACCGTTACGCCCGTATAGGTGCTGGAAGAGCGTCCGCCAGCTCAGCTAGCCGCAAGATAAGCCACGTTCTTTTTACGGGCCTTCACAATGCCGCGTGCAAGGCGCTATGAGCGGTTGATAACGAAGTCAAAGGAAGAGGGCTGAAGTGTCCTACCGGAGGCGTCCCGCTGTGAGATGATCTCGCCTTGTTTGTTCGATTCGTTTGGGCGATGCTTGCAGTCGAGGATGCACTGCTTACTCTCAAGGATCACAGAGACGTCTCCTGCTGACATCTTGCAGGAGGGATCCGAACAGCTCTCGCGTTGGGCGTCTCATCCAAAGGCCTACCGAGGTAGCGTGCGCTCAGGTAGCAAGCTGCAAAATTTACCTTACCTAAGAGCGTGACACCTGGGTGCAGCCCAAGATCTAGGTCGTGGCAGGCTGAGTCGTAACTTGCGTCTCTCTCCTTGTCACGCATGGGCGGCACTACGTGTTGATGGCAGGTCGCTGAAGGATGACAGTGCATGCCGCAGTTATCGTAGGGGCGTGTTTGCGCGCCCCTGTATGGCAGAAGCTATTCCTGAAACTTGACCAATCATGAGGAGTCGCTTCAGATCACATCCTCTCCCTTTTCTCTGCTTGCCATCATGTATTTTGGTTCGACATCAAGGAGAGTAGTCTTTTTTTCTTCTCCACGCATTCAACGCCCAAGTGTTCAACGTCGCGGGTCGCCGCCCGCTTTGCACATATGCGCATGCCCCGCCAAGACGTTGGTTGGGTCAAGGCAAGAGCTGCATGTAGCCACCACGATGAGCAAGATGAGAATCACATGCTGTCCTGATAAGACGATTGCGTGGAGGTGTTTCACGGTGCATTCAGTCTATCACGGTCCTGACTGCCCAAAATGCTAGTTAATACATGTACTCCTAGCTGGCTGTGTGTGAAGCAATCACGCACTGCCGATCAGGCAAGAAGGTAGATCATCGAGACTGCAGGTGCTGTGCACACCTCGGGACCACAGCTTCCAGGTTTGTAATCACACCTTCACCTCCCACTCAACCACAACTTGACCCCGAACACTTTTCAGAGCACAGAAGCTCAATTGACAACGCGATCGTACCTTAACCAACGACATCATGGCAGAGACCGGAATCAAGAACGTCTTCGGAGGTGGACAGATCACCGAAGGACGTGGCTTCCCCAATGTCGAGGCCGTCAAAGAGGCGCTGGACATCCTGGAGAAGCACAACGTTCGCAATGTAGACACTGCGTCTCTCTACGGAAAGTCTGAGGAGTTTCTGGGCCAAGCTGGAGTCGGCAAGCGCTTCATAGTCGACACCAAGGCAAAGGCCGGCTTCGTCGAAGGCGCCTCAAAGGCCGCCAATGTGCTTGCGGATGCCGAGAACAGCAAGAAGATGCTCCAATGCACTGTCGATGTCTATTATCTTCATGCTCCAAGCCCCGATATACCGTTTGAAGAGACCTTGGAGGCCATCAACGAGATCCACAAGTCTGGCTTCTTCAAGCGCTTCGGACTGTCCAACTTCAAGGCTGAAGAGTGAGTCTCATTCGCTCAAGTGGTTCTGTCTGTGGTTGGACTAACGCTTCACCCCAGTGTACAGAAGGTTCACGACATCGCCAAAGCCAAGGGCTATCCACTGCCGGAGGTCTACCAGGGCAACTACTGTAAGTCTTGGCATACGAAAGTGTCGTGTTGGAGACATCTATGGACCTACTGACGTCTTGGCAGCCGCTGTCGCCAGAAAGCAGGAAGAGCTTTTGTTCCCAACGCTGCGCAAGCTCGGCATCAGCTTCTACGCCTACTCGCCAATGGCTGGAGGTTTCTTGACGAAGTCGAAGCAGGACATCCTTGATGGAAAGGGGCGCTTTGACCCGAGCACCTGGATTGGTACGTGGTCATCCCTCATTTTGCAGTCCCTCAACCTCTTGGCAGAGGCTTCTTGTTTTTGTAGTGCGACGCTGGAAATAGGCCAGAGCTTATGCTGACCACTTACTCCTGTAGGGGCCATGTACAGCTCTATGTATGGCAAAACTGCTATTCTCGATGTCCTGGAGAAGTGGGAGGCCATTGCGAAGGAAGAAGGCGTCACTCGAGCAGACCTGGCGTATCGTTGGGTCAAATATCATAGTGCACTGAAGAAGGAGCACGGCGATGCTATTATTGTCGGCTCAAGCGGGCTGCAGCAGCTCAACGAGACGCTTGAGTCCATCAAGAAGGGTCCACTGAGTGAAAAGGCCGCGAAAGCTGTGGACGCGCTATGGGAGGGCATTAAAGATGTCGCGCCTCTCGACAATTACCACAAGGTGAGCACTGTGAGTCAGCCAGTCGATGTCAAATTGCTGATCCGTCCATTGCAGTGAGAACACTGGGGAGCGGTTCTCGACCATGCCCACTGGGTCGAAAGTCACGGTTCATCAAGTGACGCGAACGTATCCTGGACGTGCATAGAGATAGTGGTTGTCGTATAGAGCTATGATCAGCGACAGAGGACGCCTGTATGATACTTGTGGAGCATTTAGATGTCACCAAATCAAGACGTTCGGCTCCACCGTGCTCAGCTCGTCCTCTGAGAGGACCTTCTCGAGGTGGCCGCTAGCGCAGACGGTGTAAGAGCCTCCAATGCAGGCGTACCTGAAAACGGGCCTGGGCTTGGTCTCGGTGAGGATGACGATCAGGCGCCCCATTTGGCGACGCTGGGCCAGAGGGAAACTCCTCGCCGAAAACACCGCTCCAATCGTCGTTGAGGAACGCTGGCTTGAACAGCCCCTTGATGTGCACGTCGACCATCAATTCGCCGACCGTCTTATCCTCAAGTTGCGCAAACTTGGGAGGGTACCTCAGTGGGTTCAGCGCGGCGGTGATCCCGACATAGAAGTATTCCTTGTTGGTGTTGTTCATGTCGGCGGAACAACCGTCGTCAATCTGATTGTCCGCTGAGGTAGGTACTCGGCTCAATATTCTTGTTTCCCTCTCTCACGCGAATGATCATTTAAATCTTTCGTTCAACTTGGATAGCCCAGTAGACCATGTGGCTGGCGCTATGATTCCGAGTACCTCGGCAGGCAATAGGTGTGGTTCCTGTATTCATACCCTAAGCATGCCGTCAACACCTCCTTGTCCGCCCCTAAAATCACTCGAATGAGGCCTCGCGAGATCTATTGTGACCCTATCGACCCGTCAACACCTTGTCCGGTGAGCCCCCGCAGGATGTCTTCTGACTCTAGCATGCCGTCGACACCTTGTTCGGCCCCCGAAAACGACAAGCGCCTAGCAAACACTCAGCAGGCTCCAGCTCCGGAACGACGACGCTGTTTACAGCATCTGATGAGGCGCAACCACCAGCCGGCGACGAGCCGGGTCCTGTCAATTCGGCCTTTTTGGATGCGGTTGACTGGTTGATAATGCTGTTGACCGCTTGATTATGTTGACGACTTGATGATGGTGTTGACGACTTGATGGTTTTTATAGCTTGATGATGCAGCGTGACTGCTCGACGATGGCGTTGATGGCTCAATACTGCTAGTGACTCCGATGACTTCTAATGCTCGTTGATGCTGGTGACTGAATGACGCGGTTGATGTTGACGGCTCAATGATGGTATTGACGGGTTGATGGTAGAGTTGACAGCTCAATATGATGTCGACAACTTAATGCTGCTAATGACTCTTTTTTGCTCGTTGATGCTGATGATCGCTTCACTGCTCGTCGATGCTGGTAACTGCATGACGCAGGTGATGAACAGATGGCGGAGGATGACTGTCAGATGGCAAAGGGTGGCTTTCTCTCAGAGCCCAAGATGGTCTGTCAATCTGTCAAATAGTTGTGTCCTTGATCGCGGTCACATCCATCTAGCCTGGCTGTGAAGATCACTTAGACTGACCCAGTCTCACCATCAGCATCAAAGGCGTCAGTCACTCGTGATCATTCGTTCAGTTTTGGGTCGGCACCATTCCAAGTTCTGCCGGGGTGGCAAGCTCTTGGTGGGCCTCACCTGGGAAAAGGTCACAGGTGTCGCGCTTGTTTGCCGACTATCCATTTGGCATTTCATCACAGAGGGTTTACTTCTGGAAGAAGCCAACCTGCGTCAATTCCAGTTTGAAGTGCATGTTTCATCGTGTTTCGATCTCGTAGGGCTGCACCAGTGAGCGCGAAACACCGCTCCCAGCCAACCAGCCTTGTGGGAGGTAGGAAGGGCAGCTCCTGAAGATCGCGGGTGGTCCCTCGGTGCCATCACGGGGACGACCATTCCACGCACTTGCCATGTGGCAAATCCGATGGGGGGACACGAGACGTGACTTCTGAAAGACGCTCGTGAATTCTGGCATTGCGCGGATGAGCGTCACGCTGTGCCTCGAAATAGCACCTTTCACGAACAAAGAGCTTAGTGCGCGAAAGACCCTTCTGACAGAGCGCCGCGTGGTCGGAACGTGACGACACTAGTGCTGCAGGAACGAGGCCCCAGCCCCTGGCAACCACCAACCCATTTAGTGAAAGACTGAAGTGCATTACGAGGCCTGTCTGCGACACCAGTACCCACTGGCAAACCACAAGATCCCTTTAAATCATCTCCACCTCCCTTGTCCTCACGCGCACAAACATCAACCTGTCCATCATTTGCACTCACACGAACAATAACAAGTGCTCGGCCGCCACTTGTGAAGCCACAAATTTACGCTCTTTGATAGGCTGGCGCTCGAAACTCTAAACATCAATTCAAAGGTACGCGCCCACGCACCACCAACGCAATACCGATCCCGCCTGGGCAGCGAGGCTCACGTCAAATTTCTGAGTAGTGTCACTGAATCCGCCAACTGGAGACGGCTCACCACATTCATTGTCAATATGCGTTTCACAAGATCTGCAGCTGCAGCTGCCATCGCAGTCCTCCCGGCCGCATATGCTCAAACGAGCACTTCATGCAATCCGACTGAGAAAACCTGTCCCGATGACACAGGTTTGGATACTACATACTATTCTGTGGACTTCACGACCGGCTCCAGCTCCCTCGCATCATGGAGCGCAGCATCTGCCACCAACATCACATTTGGCGACAAGGGCGCTGAGTTCACGATCAGCGAGACCGGCGAGGCACCAACCATTTCATCAGACTTCTACTTCCTCTTCGGCAGGCTGTCGGTGACGATGCAGGCCGCCCCAGGTACTGGCATTGTCAGCAGTGTCGTGCTTGAGTCGGACGACCTGGACGAGATTGACTGGGAATGGTTGGGCGGTGACACCACCCAGGTCGAGACCAATTTCTTTGGAAAGGGGAACACATCAACGTACGATCGGGCCACGTACGCGACGGTTTCGACCCCTCAATCAACCATGCACACCTACACTGTCGACTGGACCAGCGAGAGAATTGAATGGATCGTTGACGGCACCACAGTCCGCACTCTAGAGGCGACTGACTCTTCGACCAACGGTGGCAACAACTACCCGCAAACTCCCATGCAGATCAAGCTCGGCAGCTGGTGCGGAGGTTGCTCAGGCGAGGCAGAGGGCACCATCGAGTGGGCGGGCGGCGAGACCACTTTCGACGATGCGCCGTACGTCATGTATGTCGAGAAGCTCGAGCTCACGAACTACAACCCGGCAGACAAGTACAAATACGGCGACGAGACCGGTGACTGGGAGAGCATCGAGCTCATCAACAGCACTTCGACCGCGACCGCAACTGGCTCTGCCAAGATCACTGCGACACCGAGCACCGCGACCACGGCCCCTACTAGCAGCCTGAGCGTGAGTGCGGTCAAGCAGACTGATGCTGCTGTTAGCACGACCACCGTGGCTTCGTCCGAGTCTGCCTCTGCATCTGAGTCTAGCTCTAGCTCATCGGGCACTGCAGGCTCATCGGCTTCCTCAGGCGCATCGAGTTCTAACGGAACCACTGGATACAGCGGCAACTCCAACCCAACAGCCACCGGCTCGTCTACAGATTCTAGCTCGACCTACACCGGCGCAGCGACCGCCAACCACGTTGCGGTTCGCGGCTCGCTACTCAGTGTCGCAGCCGCTGCTTTGTTTATTTTGTGACACACGTTATAGGAATTCGGCAGAATATCATGAAGACAGGGGTTTGGGGGACATCGGGTAAAAGGGCATCTGCATCACTTTGGCGTTTTAAAGAAGGACAAGGACGCACCTCACTTGAAGGAGCATCGGGTGGTTGCGAGAGTGATCTTAGCGGTGTATATGTCCTGCGGTATGACAGTTTCTGATTGTTGCGTATGCTTTTGTGCCAGTGGAGAACAGAGATATGGTCGAAATCTTCGGATCAGAGTAGCTTAGGTTAGATTCAGAATAACTACAAGTACAAAACATCCAGATCAAATGGTTGTGTTTCTGAACAGATTTCCATAGTATCAAGGAGTCTTGCAGGAGGCATAGCTACACGATAGTGAGCTGATCATTCTATCAACTAGTTGACTGCGCGATACCTTTGACTGCTTGACGATACAGTTGACTGTTTTAACGGTACCGCTTGATAGACTGCTTCATATGATACTTGACTGCTTGGTCAGATACTTCATTGCCCAACAGTATGGTTGAGGGCTTGACGGTACAGTTGACTGCTTGATACTAAGATTGATGCCTAATCACGTCGCCGACGTCTTGACCACCGTTGACTGCATAACTACACCATCAACAACGCAATCACATCTAACCACCCAATCCCAAACTCAACATCTCAACCCACGCATTCCAACTATCCTAACCCAAACCCCTCATCCTCCCTCACTCAAAACAACAATCCTCAATCCGGTGCACACAAACCTTCCCGGAACTCCCACTAACCATGACAACCCTCGGATCCGCCTCACTAGCCTTAACATCCTTCCCCTCAACCTTCTTCGCCTGCGTCAAGACCTCCGTCACAGTCCCCTCCACCCACCCCGGCATAGCCTTCCAAGTGACCTTCTGGCCCCGTTTCGGCAAACGGTCTTTGGAGCCGCGAGGGGCAGGGTCCGAGGCGTCCATGTGTTTGCTGCCGATTTTGCCTTTGGGTGCGTTGCCAGTTTCGCCGTTTGTTGAAGGCTTTGGCTTCTTGGAGGAGGCTTTGGGTTGGGATTTGGATTTGCGCTTTTGGCCTGCGTCGGTTTTTTCCTCTTTGTCTTCTTCTTCTTCTTCTTCATGATCGTCCTCGTCATTGTCTGCGGGCTCCTCGGCATCGTCCTGATCGACTTCGGCTTCGCTATCATCTTGGTATTCCTCCTCGGCATCGTCTTTATCCTCCTCTTGCTCCTTATCGTCCTTCTTCCCACCCTTCCCATCCTTCCCCGTCTTCCCACCTTTCCTCTTCTCCTCCTGCTCCTTCTCATACTTCTCACTCTCCTCCTTGTTAGCCTTCTCCCGACTCTCCTTAGCCTTCTCAGTATTCCCCACAAACTGCTTCCCCTCCTTCGAACCCTCCGCCTTCTTCTCCTCCGTCGCCTCCTTCTCCTCCTCCGTCATATTCTCCCACGCCTTCTTCGGCAGGTACCGCTTCTGCGTGCCATCTTCCTGCTTCGCGTTGGCAGAACCCTCCTTAGTCTGAAAGAAACAGAAAAACATGTTAGCAAAATCCTGTGTCCAAATTTTTTCGCTGTCTTCGACTCACCTGCCACTCTTCTTCACCCCATTTGGACAGATTCTTCTGCGACTCGTCTTGCTCAGACTTGTCCGTGTTGTAATCGCCACCTCTCTTCTTGTACTCCGCCGCCATCATCTGCGCCTTGCGAGCACTCCATTGGCCCGGAGCACCACCTTTGTCGGAATTGTGTATTTCTTCTTTAATCTCATCCCTAAGCTTGGGATCAGAGTGCTTGTCTTTGGGAGGCATTGTGCTATGGTACTGCGCGAGCTTGATTGAGGTGTTGTATAAATAAGAGTAATGCCAGTAGGATGCAAGACGAAAGGATACTTCGACCTCTTAATCTACCATTGTCCTACAGCGCGTCATCTCAATGCCTTCTCCATACGTCATTGATTCCTCGACAGGCGCGACGGATCCGTGACATCACGAACGTTGCGCGCCGTCTGATAGAGTTCGCGATCGTTGATTCGTACCTGCAGCTCTGGGCTAGCCTCATTCGGCGAGATCTGTATAACTAGCAGAGATTGAAGATCTCTGCCGGGAACATGGTCCAGGTAGGCTCTCACCAGTCGAGCTTGTCCAGAACAGATACAGCGTTGGCGTGTATAGAATCTAGATGGGTACTAGCCATGGAGTTTGACTGTTAGATCTCCTTAAAAATTGCTGCGTTGAATCGCTTGCTATGCATTCTCATCTATTATCAAGGAATGGGTATCAGAGTCTCGCACCTCAATAGTACTCCCACGCTATGCCTTCCAATCAAACCAACTCGCTCATCATCTCAGATGCCTCATCTCCAGATTCTCCGTCTGCGCCCTTGCCGGCGCCCGATGCCCAGCCGGTACACTCTCAGCATCCAAAGCGCCACTGATATTCGCGCTCGCTGGATGAATATTACTCTCATTCGTATTCAACCTCCACGCCACCGGACTAACCATACCAGTCCTTGGATCCAAACGCTCATTCGCCGATGGGCTGTTATTGGCGCCCGAAGGATTCTCCGGGATATCCGCCATCATGCCTCCCTCCATCAGATTAGCCTCGTTGTTACCGCCTTTGCGGCCGAAGAAGCGATTGCGGTGTATAGTCCCGCTCGTCGATCGGCGCGCCAGATTGCCTGGAGATGGCTCCGTGCGCGATGTCGAGCGGCCCACGAAGTCATTGCTGGGTCTCGGTCTACTTTCGCTGGAGACGCGGGCGCGTTCACGCGAATTTGAGGCCTCTGCCACCTGGATGGGTACCCGAGTGCGCGATCGGTCTGAGTCAATGTCACCGGCAAAGATGTCGCCAGAAGCAATTTCCTGTGCACCCAAACTAAAGTCAACGCGACGGTTCATCGCGGAGAGTGTCTCACCACGAGCTCTTGACCCCTTCAGGATAGATCCGGTCCGGTGCCTGGAGTGCGGCACCTGACTGCCTGTGTGATCTTCCTGGCCTGGAATAGGCGCGACAAACGGAGGGTCTATCGGGCCGTCATCTTCTTGATGCTGCTGCTGCGCATTCGGATCAAAGCCAGCAGGCGCATCTGGATGCCCGCTGTGACCTCCGCCTGGGACTTGTACGTGCGGTACGTTCTGCAAGTACACAGGGAAGCTCTGCCTGACACCAGGGTTGCGCATGAATGGTCCCTCAATACCGAGCTCTTGCATTGCCACCATCATAGCACAGTGGAACTTGTTGCGTCTCGCCAGACGGAGCCCTTCGTTCTGCCAATTTGACTTGTAGAAGAAGACCACGTTGATATTCAGAGAGTGCACCTCGACGATTTCGCGCAGTTCGGTAAGAATGTTGCCCTGATACTCCCGCTTCTCGGCCCGCACGAACTCGAGCAATTTGTTGCGAAGGCCCTCAATCTGCTCGAGCGTCGTGCCGAATTTGATGGTAATGCTGATCGCCTCTGCTAGACCTCCGGATCGACGCTGATTGAGGATGAAAAGGGTGTTGAGATAGCTGTTCGGTGCCTGCACAACGTGGCCTTCCATCTTCTTGAACTCGGTATACAGCAAGCTGATTTCCTTGACGAAATAATCGTCTCCACGGCCAAGGGCACCAGTGTTGCCATAGATGCCGACACGGTCGCCAACATCAAAAGGATGCTTGACGAATACGAATATGACGGATTGCAGGAACTCCTGAGCGGTCGCCGAGAACAGCCAAGATAGGGCCAAAACAGCCGATCCAGCAGATGTAAGGACGCCAGCGGCTGAAGTCGAGATGAGCGAGATGAAGACCAAAAACGTGATAACGAAGACGATGAACATGAACACATCATCAAGCTTGCCGACAACACTGTCGAGGTCCTTCAACGAAGCGGTGATGCTCTTCCTCTCACGACCAATCTCCACGCAGACGGCCTCCAGCTCCTCCATGGAAATGTCGCCATTCATGTCCTTGTCAAACATGCTGAACGCTGCATCAGCCTCCTCGTCGTTCTGGAACGCTTGCCGCAGATCATCAGAATGGACGGTCTCGGTCTCCTCGCGGGCGAAAGTACGGTACAGACGACGAGCGAGAACCTGCGAGCCACCGACGCTGCTCAGCAGGGCGAGGATGACCTGGTGTGGGTGCGAGCTCTGAACTGCTTTGCGACCAGTAAAGTCTCCTGCAACTTTGCCGGCAACGTCGCCGAACTTTGTAAAAGCGTGCTTGGTGGTCTTTGCAGCTTCCGTGACGAGCTGTCCGGGAGTACGTGCGCCTGAAGCTGGGCCACCGGATGGCACTTCGAACTCCGCATCTTCCATCTGAATCTTTTCTTTGGAGTACACATATAGCTTGGTCAAAGAGCCAATCTGAAATTTGTTGATTTCGATCCTGTCGGCATATGTCCTCAGGTGGAAGCTAATTGCCATGAGCTGAATAATAATCTTCTCGACAAAATTGAGGACTGCGCCAACAAAAATGGAGACAATAATCTTGTTGAGTGTCGTCATCCAGCTCGCCGTGTGATTTGAATTATGATCTCTCTGATGATGAAGCATAGTCGGCAGGAAGGAGACCTCAACCGCGAGCCACCAAAAGAACAAGGTAGCTGGGAGCTCCAGCTGCTTGCCCATGTCTCTCCATTTCTTGCTGTTGTTCGTAAAGAGTCCCGAGACCAGACCAATAGGCCATGGCAAGCATTTTGCCAGAATGCGTCCCGCCCACAGTGTCAACCAGACAATCTCAAGCCAGATCATGAACCAGAGCAGATATACACCGCCAACAGTGGCTCTTTTGAACTTCAACGCACCGAGCAGCAGCGGGATGAGTAAAATGAGTGTCAGCGGCGTGATGTACGTGACATAGCGCACCAGCCAATTGGACTTGTGGATCTTCTTGACAAACTTGCCAAACCCAGACGCCGGGTGCTCCAAAGGCTTATAGACTTTTGTCTTCTCGTGCACGGGGTTTGTAGCAATATCGAACTCGTCAGTATGTGCATCGGATCTCCGCGACCTTGATCGGCCGCCATAGTCGTCTGTGCTGCTGGTCTTTTGTCGGGCCAAATCGTCTTCCTCGGCCAATCTCGAAACCTGACGCTCAATCTGCAGCAACTTCAAGTCGTCATTGAGCCGATTTTGCGCCTCGCGTGTCGCGGATTGTGATCGAATGCTGTTAACACCATGCAAATGTTCACCCTCGTACTCGGTCTGCACCGTAAGATGACTGCCTGACCGTGCCCGCTGTGGTGGACGATTCTCTTTTTCACGTTCCTCCATGCTATGCTCCCCGACCACCGTTCCTTCTTCATCCGACGACTTGTCTTGACTTGCATTTCGCTGAATATGATTGACATTATATGAAGGCAGACGCTGTCGCTCCACACTCGTCCTGTCCAGACTGGTCCTGCTCAAGCTCGGAAAGGGCTGCGCAGGGAGCGAGTAGGTCGGCTCAGGTCGTTCATCCACGGGAGTCGACATGGTGATCTTATGGCTTCTCAAGCACCGCACTAACGATTGTGATGCGTCTGCCCCTCCTCCGCCACTACAACTTCCAGCACTTGGTCGTCGGAGTCGCAGCAGAGATTCTGAGTAATACAAATGACGTTTCCTTCCTGGTGGCCACGCGAACGAAGGTTAGAGTTCTGTCAACGCGCCAAGCAAAAGCCGAAATACGCTCAGAGCAGAAGGACGTAGCGACCGAGAGGGCAATCTGCCGAGTGGACGGCGAAAAGCGGCCTGGTAAAGATAAACGCTAGGAACAAATGTGCGCGCGTGAGATGTGAGGGAGGAGGAGGATGAGGTTGAAAGAAATGACAGTCGGTCACTCCAAAGCTTGACAAGTTTGACATTGGTGGTTGAGAGGATGCTGTCATCCCTGAGCTGCGCCAAGAGAAGGTCGAGGAACGCGTTTCGTCTCCAACGAATCAGGTCAGCGCAGGCGGGCGGAATGCCCCCCAAGACGGGCGCCACCGCCGATATGCCAGCGAACACGAGGCAGAAGCAACGCCGGCGTGCACGGGAGTGCCTGTTCCTGTCCTCTCAGCTTTTGCACCGCGAAGCAAAATGAGTGGAGCTCTCCTCTGCTTTGTTGTTCACCCGCGATCGACGCACTCCACGCAGATCGTGCACCAACCTGGCCAGCGGGAAGAGAGGGTCTTTGTCGACAGCATCTCGCTCTTATTTTAATATTTCTTCTACATCCTACATACATTATTCAGAATAGCCCTTCGGAACTTGGCTTGTTCGTAGGTGGTCAGGTATTCGTAGCCATCTTGGAACTGCTTCCAGTGTTCCGCCAACAAACCCTTGGCCTGAGCCGACCGTTTCGCCGGCGAGCGCCATCGTTCAGACCTTGCATCCAGAACGCCTGCGACGTCTATTTGGGGTGGCCCCTGCAGATGTCGCGGTCGTTTCCACGTTCACATGCAATGACACACGGCCTTCATCCCACGCAATCTGTGGATACATCAAAGCGCCGCTGACGCCGCAAGATGTCCATAACGGCTTCCGCGAGCCGCTTCTGCAGCGCAACGGGAAACAACAAACATGCGTACATGTGTATGCGCGCGTAGCAGACGGACCACGTACGCCCTGCAATGCACAGCACAAGTACCTACCTGTGGGGTATTGACTGTGTTTCAATCACCCCACAGGACCTGGCGGCAGCTCATCACCACGAATGAGGCGGTCGGTGAGCTGCGGCGAATAATGACAGATCACCTGCCAAATGGTATCGCCTCAATCGGGAATTGATACGAGCCAAGCAAGTTTCATGGAGTATGGATAGGCCTGGTCCGTGAGAAAGAAAAAAAGACGCAATCTGAGAGTGCAGTGTCAACGTACTCATGTACTCTGCATGGTCCAATGTCCGGATCAACCGCGTCGTGAACCTCAGCAAAAGAAAATGCTCGTTCAAGTACTATCGCCCGATCACGAACGTCAAGCACGTCCGTACGGGCAGGTTAACGAAATCCCTCCTCCATTCCAAGGTATGTAAATAACACAGAGTCCCGCTCTCGCCTTCCGCCCTCTTTGCCTTACACCAAAAATCATCATAAGCAATCCTCAAATGCTCTCAAACACGCCTGATATGGAACATGCACACTCGTACGATACAGGTCCAACGTGAAATGCCTTGCAGAACCTAACTGGCACTGCCGTCAATGACAGCCTCTTTCAACAAGCCTAAAAGTAATAAATTCTCTACCAAATCAACGCCACCTGCATAATCAACCTCTACCAACCGCCACAGCCACCTCCACAACCCCTACCCCGTCCACTCACTCGTATCCAGCATCTCCCTCCTTAAACCCGCCAGCACGGCTTCTCCATCGCCCTTCCCGTCGCCGCACTGTAGAAGCTCTCACCCAAATCCGCATGTCTCATTCACGAATCTAAGCGCTGTCCGCTTCGTTGTCAGACATCATCGTCCGCAATGGCGTGGGTACAGTCGTCACCGTGGTTCTCGGACGTGACGGTGATGGCGGCGCGAGCACCCGTGATGCTTCGTGGTTTCTTGCCGAGACCTATTGAGATTAGTCTCTTGAGCCCAAAGCGGTCATGAGGCTACGGAGCCCCAGTCGGTCCCACGAACCTCGTCCATGATGACAAGCAAAAACAAAGCGCTCAAGGAATCAACACATCCAAGGGCGCTTCGGCAAATTTTCGCTACAAAAACACCTTCACACCACCCCAAACCTCCCCAACAGCCTCCGCTCCACCCCCTCCAGCACGTACCAATGCTCCACCACCTCCAAATTCTCCACCTCAGCCTGAAACACCTTATCCGGATCCTCGGCACCGCCCATAGGATTCGCGCCCGCCTGCTGCATCTGCATCTGCTGCGCAACCTGGCTCGCGGCATTATTACTGCCCAGAATGAAATTGTAGACCGGCTGTAGTCCGAAGAGGGTGAGGAAGTACCAGGACAGCGAGGAGACCCAGCGGACGTCGAGGTCGCGGGTGCCGACGCCCGCTTGCAGCATCTGTTTGAATTGGGGCGTTAGGGGGAAGGGGAGTTTCACTGCGGAAAGAGTGTGTTAGAGGGCGGTAGAGTAAAGGGGCAGGGGGAGATGTACTGATAACATAGCCACTAAAAAATGCATTGATCCATCCCATGATCAACGACTGCGGCACCATCATCGCCATGTTCCCCTTCATCATGCCCATCATGCCCTCCATCATGGCGGGGTCAGACAACGGATTCGGCTTGCCCTGTCCCCTCGACTCCGCTCCCCCCGCCAGGTATCGTCCCTCCTTGACGCCGTCGATGAAAGCTTCTTTCCTGCGCTCGAAAGCGGAGCGCGAGATTTGGGGGTGGTTGGCGCGGAGGTTCTGGGCGCGCAGGAGGGAGCGCTGTTCGCGGAGTTTGGCGAGGAGGGGTTTTTTCGGGGTGGTCTGGAGGAGGGTGGAGAGGTAGTGGCGGAGGATGCCGGTGAGGATCATTACTATGGTTATGGGGAGGAGGATCCAGTAGCTGTAAATGGTCAGTCGGTGTGGGGCAAGAGAGGGACGGGCGGACGTACAAGAGGGCGGGATCGCGGTGGATCTGCTGTTCCACGGGGCCGGCCATGGTGTCTGTGTGTCTGTAGAAGGAGTTCTGTGAGGATGGATATGGAGATGTCGCAGATGTTTCACATGTCAAGCTCCAAGCTTTCCATTCGACCCGCGCCAAGCTCCGCAAGGAGCTCCAACCGTGCCAAAGTATCAATGCCATCTTTTCATCTCGACTTTAAACGCTCCACACCACTACTTTTATATAGTTATCTTTATAACTAAGGCTGTGATTAGTATTGTGACTTGCTTTATATTAAGATGCTAGCTACTATAATTAAATAGACTTAGTAGCACTAATATGTTATAGATTATATTACTATAAGTAATAAAATACCTAATATTCTTACTACTATTAAATAAGACAAACAGGTTACTACTTCTTCTATTATATTTAAAAGGCGTCTAAAAGCCTAGAATATCTAATATTATAATAAGAAAATAGAGCTAAATATAATAGTAAACAACCTAATTATATATGTCTTTTATATATAGTAATTAACTAAGAGATACTAGAACTGCTTAAAAGTAATAGATATACTATAAGCTAAAGAATACTATAGAGGCGCTACCTTATACTAAGCCTAAAGAAGTAACTTAATATAGAAGAAGCTAAAGAAGAATATATGCAACTTCTATAGCTACTATATAATAAGTATTATAAAGGTCCTTACTTATATTATAGCTATAGGTATCTCTATACCTACTTTTATTATAACTATAGAGTAATATATAGGTATATAGTTATATTATAGTTATAAATATAGTTATAGGCTAAGTTATAATAGAGACTATCTATTTAAGGCTATATAGAAGATTAATAATAAGCTGCTAATAAGAAAGTAAGGCGTTCTTTAAGCTTCTAGTTCTAATTAGGCTTAGTTAATTAATACTTACTATAAGATAGATTTTATAGAAATAGGCATCTATACTATTATTAATTTTTAGTCTTGTAATATTATATAGATCTACGTTAGTATTATTGCATAGATAAAGATAAGTGTCCTTATATAGTATGTTAATACTATATAAGCTACTAGTATAATTCTATAGCTACTCTAGAGTAATAGAAGTCTTAAGACTATAGATATAGCAAATACTTACTTTTAGTTATCTTAAGAGATTTAAGACTCTCTTTAAGCGTAGCTACTTAAGTAGCTAGCTTCTTAGTAACTAGCTTCTTAGTATCTAGCTTCTTAGTAACTAGCTCTTACTCTTTAGTAGCTATCTTCTTAAGTATAGTAATTACTAGACAAAGATATTACTAGTAGATAGTATAGCTAGTCTTTAGTCTATAACTACTACCTAAGCGTAAGCTGCTTTCTATAGATATCTACTAATATAGTATAAGTAAGTTGTTATAGCCTAAGAAACTCTAACGCTTAGTTAGCTTAATAGAAGGCTGTTAGCTAATTAGAGTAGAAGAAAGGAGCTATTTTATGCAAAGTGCTAGACTTAAAAAGAGTGCTTAACTAGTTAAGCACAATTCTTATAATAAGTATAGAATATAGGACGCTAAGACTAGCAGGTTTTCTTTATATATAGGAACGTAGAATAGACTCTAGTTTATACTATATTTAACTTATGTTAGTAATTAACTAATTAGAATCAACTATTATTAAACTCTTGTTATTTATTAGAACTAATTAGCGCTTCTTCCTCTTTATATACTTATCTAAAGAATACTACCTACGCTAACCTCTTAGAGTTAACTATATATATACTAAGGTATTTAGTACGTATTACTCTACTAGTTAGTTATTAACACTTTAAATACTCTTAAGTATAAGTACTATATTAAGGAACACTTTAGGAACTCTAGCTCTAAGCAATACTAGAGGATTAACATAAGTAAGTACTATAGAAGAAGACTATACTATAAAGGTTGCTAAACCTAACCTCTACTATAGAGACTAAACTAAACTTAAGAACTAGCTTAACTAAATGTATTTATACTTTATGTTTAATAATATTATATAGAACAAAACCTTGTTTGCTACTACCTATATATGTAGTAACGCTTAGAGATAGATTAAACCTTACCTTTTAAAGTATCTTAGAGATAACGCTAATAGTAAGAGAATTTTTAGAAACTTTAATATCTTTAGGACTAAGATTTAGAAGATCTATAGGATCTATAACAATAAGAAGATTTCGACTAGAGTTATCTAACACCTAACCTAGAAGTTATTAGCTTTTAATTACGCGGCTAAGTTTAAGTAACATGCTTAGGTTATAGAGTAGAATAATAATACCTTAATAGTTATGTTCTAATAAGGCCTAAAGAATAATATTAAGAATAAACTTATGCGTAATAGAGTAGTAAATAATAACCTAGACTAAATAGTAGAGAGCGCAATCCAGATTAATAATATGTTATATAAGCAAGCAATAGAAAGACGCTATAAACATAGAGGTAGAAGATATAGCTTTGTATCTACTAGCTAGACTAGAGAAACAAATAATTAAGGTAATAACTATAACGCTATAGACTAGAAAGTAAATAATACGTAACAACTTAATAAAAGAAGACCTAAGAGGAAAAGACTCTAAGGTAGAAAGACTAGAGTAAGATACTATATGTGTTTAAAAACAGAATATATAGTGTAAGACTATAAGTTAAAGAATAAAGTACCTTAATAATAGTTTAATTTAATAGAGCGAATTTAGGAATTTAATATAATCCTTAGAACCTCTAATAATAAGAAGCCTTAAGGAGGATACTATAAAGAACTAGAGGAGCATAATTCGCCTATAAGTAGTTATAAGATTTAGCTTAATAAATACTATATAAGGGATAACTAGACTAAGGACTCTACTATAGAGTAGAAGGAACTAGTAAGTAGAGCTATCTAGAAGCTAGATACGACTCTTAGCTAAGTAATACTTATAGCTTTAGAATACAAATTTAGATCTACTAAATATATAGATAATAACTCTAACAACCTAGAGGTTATACTAAAATAGGAGATTATAATAGAAGTAGCCTATAATAACGCAAGTAAGAAGCATAAAAAAGAAAGGATAGAGGAGCCTTTATACTATAACTTAAATCCTAGAGAGGATTAAGAACCTATATAACTATCTATAATATAGAGCAAAATGTTATAAGTATATAAAACAAAAGATTAGTTAGAATACTATAATAATAACTGCCTAAAACACCTTAATAAGAAATAATAAGTATAGTAGCTACTACTACCTAGAATACTAGAGTAGGTCTATATTTATAGAGACTAGAAATATAAAACCTAACAGACTAAGGTTATAAGAAATGTTAATAATATAGTTAATATGCTCCTATATATCTATAACGTATCTATTAAAGTTGCGAAGATAGCTAATAACCTTATAAAGAACTAGGAAAGTCTCTACTATAAGGGAGAAGTATAAGAGAAGAGTATTACTAACCTAGTATAATAAACTAGAGAGTACCTAAGATAAGACTAACTATATATAGAAGAAGTTAATATTATTAAAGAACAAGATAATAGTATAATAGAAGCTAGAGATAGTAAGGAAGATAATATGTCTAATAAAGAATAGAAAGGCAATAATAATATAAACAAAACTAAACTAGTTAAGTTTATAATATCTAGATATATAGAAGCTATAAGTATGTTTATTATAATTACTAGAAGATATAAAGAGATCTTCCTAATATAAGGACAAAAACGCTATCTATACCTAGAATAATTTAACCTCTTAATTAAGTAGCTTTAAAG